>BHFT01009899.1:0-13111 GCA_004320025.1 Laticauda laticaudata
AATGAACCAATCCAACACTGGCCTTTCTGGCCAATCAGATTACGTTATTTGGAGTATACCATTCTATACAGAACACCTACCATCCCTGTCTTAACGTTCCCTTTTATTCATATCTATTTCATGTATTAATAATCATGCTTACACTCAGATATATTATCAAATGCATGCTTGACAGAATAAGTAAAAAATAAATAAAGGGTATGCAGACTTCACATGCTGTCTATCCTTTATTTTCTTTTGGTCCTCAGCTATGAAAGGATGAATGGATTTGGACAACAAGGTGTCTTCTGATTTGGACGACAGTAACGTCTTCTTATAGATGCCCAAGATTCTGTCTTAACCCAGGATTCTTTAACATCTTCATAAATGATTGAGATGAGGGGGAGTTGATCAAATTTGCAGACAACACCAAGGTGGGGTGATGGTGGTAGGGAGTAGACAACACTTTAGAACAGGCATGTCAAACTTGCATTGTCATGTGACATATTGTGACTTTTTTCCTGTTCTTTAAACTGGGTGTAGGTGTGGCCCTAAACTGGGTGTAGGTGTGATGCATCTGGCTTGCAGACATGAGTTTGACAGCCCTGCTTTAGAAGATAGGCTCAAGATCCAGAAGGATCTTTACAGACTTGAACACTGGGCCCTGTGCAGCAAAGTTTCCTTCAGTGGTGAGAAAAGTAAGGTTTCAGACTTAGGCAAGCAAAAAAACAAAGGCACAGGTATAGAATAGGTGTTTGTGGTTCAAAAGCAGTAACTGTGAGAAGACTCTAGTAATCCTAATGGAGTGTGAGCGAGCAGTGTGCTTCAGTTGCCAAAAAATCAACACAATTCTAGGCTGCATCAACAAAGGGATAGTATCAAGGACGCATGAAATGCTAGTACTACTTTATATTGCTTTGGTAAGACGACACTTGGAACATGTCAGAATATTCATGAACTGGCATAGACATGGTAACAAAGTCAGCCAATGAATAGCATGGGAACAGATCAGCCAATGGGAGCTGAATTGGAATCTGTCTGGGCATGGCTTACCTCTGTGTTCAGCTCTGAAGAAATAAAACTTGCTCTGAGCTCTTGAAACTGAAACTAATCTGCTCTGAGCTCTGAAGCTGCTGCTTGTGTTTTGATTGTAACTTTTCCACATTGGAATAATCTACCATTGGTATTGTAAACTTTACTTAATATATTATTATGTATATAAAGAAGTTAATGTATCCTGCTGAATCAGTCATCTCTGTGTGTTTTCTAGATATGAATTTCTGCTGCAAAATCTAACAGAATATAGCATCCAGTTTTGATACACACAAACACACACACACAGTGTTGAGATTCTAGAAAGAGTGCAGAGAACAGCAATAATGAGAAAGTCAGATTCACCTACCATCCACGTTACTAGCTAAAGGCTAGGTCCCACTAACCGATGGACGCAAAACGTATGCATAAAGGACACAGCGGACGAGCATAATTTCGGGGGTGGCTCCATCCATTGTCATTCACTCCAAAAAGTGGTGAAAATTTGCATAAACAGAACGGAAAAGAACGGATGTGGGTAGTACGTAGCGGGGATGTTAAATGGATGTTCATAGGAAGCCTAGCGGATGAAAGCGAGTGGAAGCGGATGAACGGACTCGTAAGGGTTCCAAGGGAGAATGCAAAGCGAAACGGCCTTTATATTCAGAGAGGGCGGATGCATAACGGATGCAAGCTGATGCCATCACGATGCTATCAGGAAGCAAAGTGGATGCCGGTGGAGTATATCGGATGCAAACGTGTCACCTGGCACATGTAGGGAGTATGAAATACGTCAAGCTCCGGTGGACATACAAAGGTTGCGCAATGCACGGCATCAGCATACCAGGGGGAGACAGACGTGCTGCCAAAAAAAAAAAAAAAAAAAAAAAAAAACAAGTTACATCCTGCAAGGAACACCAATTGGTGTCGTCAAGTGCAGCGAAGAAAGAAGGAAGGCCATGCCTCCTTGTTCAAGCCCTTGGCAAGCTGAAGAAGGCTCAGAACCAGCATCCCACCTCCATGTCACTGACTGAAGCTGCTGCGCGCGCTAGGTGAATCCAGCCCAAGCCCTCAAGCCCTCAAGCAGAAGCCGCCTGAATAGCCCATCCCTTCCTGAAGGCCCTGCTCGCCTCCCCTGAAAGGCCTGCTTCTCCATCTCCTGAAGGCCTACTGCTCCAGCCCCTGAAGCCTTGCTGCTCAAGCCCCTTGAAGGCCGCTGAAATCCCCTGCAGACGCGGAGGAAGAGCAAGAGAAGGAAAAGGAGAGAGGAAACTGTAGAACATCCGTTTCCGAGGAGCAATGTAGGATAGATGCTGGAATTGCCTGAGGGAGAAGAGTACTCTGAGAGAAGGCCCCAGTATGTATCCGGACATCCAAGAAGAAGCAGCAAGTTGGAGAGACGAAGGCAGAAGAGCCGGGGTACACTGCAGATGACTCCTGGTGGTGAGAGCACATGCATACCTGGATGGCCAGACTAGACAAAAATCTGAGCAGAGCCCGCTGTCCAAGCTCACAGACCTTTCAATCCAGGGCCAAGGTTTGCACAGCACCACAGGACTTCAGTCCATAACCCAGCTGCAGACCAGACAGCCCACAATTCTAATCTCCCCTCCTCCATCCCTCACATGCAAGCCCGTCAC
Organism: Laticauda laticaudata; assembly: GCA_004320025.1. Classification (NCBI taxonomy): domain Eukaryota; kingdom Metazoa; phylum Chordata; class Lepidosauria; order Squamata; family Elapidae; genus Laticauda; species Laticauda laticaudata. The sequence goes on from BHFT01009899.1 coordinate 2,652, forward strand.
AGACTAATCTTGTTTCCAATTCCCCAAAAAAAAATTATTGGGCTGACATTCAAAGTCCATTGATGAAGGGCCCTCAAACCTCAACGGGGACTTGAGCTAGCTCTCGGACAGCTTTCCTGGACACAAAATCAGACCATCCCATGTTTGTACTCTGCAGCCAACACCCAATGGCCTCAGACCAGCACAAGCCACAGCCACCGTCCACAGTCCGCCTCGGCTTATAGCTGAGACCAGGGCATGACTCAGAGGACGAGAATAGTGTCACAGACTGAGTTGTTTACTTGTTAAGTTTATTTGCAAGAGCAGTTTACTTGGTTCATTTTGCTTTTTATAATAAAGTCATAAAGTTATACCTAAGACAGTTAAACTAAAGGATCTTTGCTTAAAGACACTGGTCATTTTCCTTATACTTAATAAAGTGTTGGGATGAAACATTTGAAAAAAGGGTTACCTTTGCATGCTGGTGGAAGATAAGGAAGTGTGAGATAGATAGAATCCTCAGTTAAGCATAGTGGGACTGTAGTGGTCCAACATCTCAGCTGCCACACATGGGACCTTTAGTTATCAATACATTTATGTCAGATCACCACATTAAAATAAACAAAGCTCGTTTAGTAATGCCTACTTACATTCGTAGGACCCACTCAATATATTCATGGCACAGATCTCATCAGGTTATGTAAGGCAAGAAGTCATCCATTAAACATCTATCATCCCGTCTTGCCCACTTCCACTGCTCCAGCTGGGCAGTTTGCACCAGTGGATCGACGTAGGTTGCGGCTGCTGTTCTTCCTTCTAAGTGAAGCTCTTTGGGCATGTACATCCAACAGTTGTCTATAGGTTACGTCCTTGCCCCATTCACCAGGGCTCATGTCCCATCCCGTTGGTTGACGGTCCAGCGAGCCGTGTTTGCCACCACTGGGTTAGCGTGGTGCGCATGAGATTGTTGCAGATCAGCAAGAGCCTTCCCAGGAATGTTCCCTCACAGTCTGTGGCTCATGCTGGCGTGGTGGTGAGAATATCTGGAACCTGTTGGCCAGCGAGTCAAAGCGTTCTCCCCCCGTCTTGCCTAGATAGCCTGTCGCGTTGAAGATCCTCTCTCATCAAGGTGAGATCTTGAAGTGTAGTGGTTCCCATAAGGTAGTTTGCTGAGGGAGAAGGTTCATCACCAACGATGAATGTTGGGCACATCTTTGTGTCGATTGGGTTAGGGGTCTCGACGCTGGAAAACCATGATGAAGGTTTGTATTTCCAGCCCATCCTTGGAGGTCAGCTAGCGTTGTATACCTTGGCATGCTGACAGCTGCTCCGTTGCCTTGAGCATCGAGTAGATGAACTTGTAGTCCAGCATCAACCATGGAAAAGAGGATGAAACTGAAGGAAGCACTTGTACGTTGAAATAAGGGGACCCTGAGTGGCTGGCGCTTTGCAGCCTACGTGCCTTCCCATCTATGGCTCCAACGGTGTGGGGAAATTTTCACTTCTGATTCCATCTTCTGCAAGTTTCTCCAGCCCTTGTTCAGTTGTGGGCGGCCTGAGGAAGCTCCTCACTATTCTTCGAGTATTGGCGCTGCACCACTGCATCTCTGACGCTATTTGCTGATGCTGTGTGTGGCATCCTCCACACATACGCATGTTTCTGGTCATGTGTCCAGCAAGCCAGGTGCCACGAAAGATCAGTGCCACCTTCAGTAACAGGGTACCAGGTTGGACGGAAGTTGGTGCTAGGATTGGTCAACCTGGTCCAGAAACTCTACTAAGTTCGTCAAACAGGCTGGTGCATCCTCCATGAAGTGCTGTATGCAATGGGATCTTCATTCTTCAGCTCCCCATCAACTGGTCATAACAAGTCACAACCTCACATCTTCCTCACAACCAATCCATCCAGATATTCAGACCCACACAGCTCCTTGGACGTCCTCTTTCTTCTACCTTCGTATTAAAGTCAACACAGTCTCGAACAGGTTGTTGGTTCTGAGTGATGAATGATCGTGCAGCTTACCAACGGACTGTGTCATGATCCAGGTGAGAAAAATTGATGAGTGGAAGACCAAGGACCAAGGGTGAAGAGTCGTACACCATCCAGGCTGCTGGAACTAAACTGAGATCCAAGATTATCCCCTTTTATAGGAAATATCAGGTAGTCTTGTGGGTCCTTCTACATACTCTAAGACATAACTGAAGACACCTAAATTATACAAGATATGTCTCCCTAATATACAACGTTGTCCTCGGTTAACATTCTTTATATACGATTGGTATACGCTTTACATCCTTCATTTTGCGTGCTAACTTAATGGCTTGTGGTACATTTCCGGGTACCCATTTTTGTTTCCTCCCTCTTCAGTCCATTTCAAGCTGCAGCGGGATGTGAGTTGAAGGGGGATGGCCAGAGATTGCAGAGAGGAAGTACAGAGGACATTAGACAGATGATACACGAACATAGAACGTGTTGTGCCCGTTACATGTCGTGGATGTACTCGTACATGGCGGAAATTCATTACACGTTCACAAAGTTTGTGCAGCTCAAAAGTTTTGCACAGATTAAATCACAGGGATTGGATCTCGAGGGATTAGAGTGGTATGCAAAAAGCAATGTATCAGTGAGTAACACAACGGATGCACGCGTTTTCAATGGAGTGCATCGCGTTTTCCAATGGATGGCAAGCTTTTTTTAACGTTTTACATCCTCTTTGCATCCGTAAGTGCAGTGGTACAGGGGCTTTAAGAACTGCAGTGGTTCATTTAACAATAGGGACAAGAAACATCATAAAATGAGGCAAAACTCACTTTGCAACTGTCTTGTTTAGCAATAGAAATTTTGGGTTCAATTGTTGTCATAAGTTAAGGATTAACTGTATATCCTAAGGTAGTAGCAGCCTCATTACAGATAAACCTTGACTTACAATCACAATCGGGACCAGATCTTCCATCCCTAAGGAATCCCTGTTGTTAAGGGAGTCACATTTGATTTTACAATCATTTTTACTGTGGTCCTTAAGTAAAATCTGGGACCTCCTTTGACTTTGCTTGGGGTAGCCTCCCTGGGAAGATTGCAAAAGATGAGTACCTGAACCCAGGACACTGTAACTGTCATAAATACATGCTGGTTGTCCAACATACAGATATATAAGTCTAAGTGCTAAGTGCATTGCTGTACAGATTTGAAACCAGAAGTATTCCTGTTGGGTATGTTACCAGAACAGTATAATAAAGGAAATACATACTTAATTTTTACATGTATTAAGAGACTAGACTAGACTAGATAATCTTGATTAGACTAGACTAGGTTAGACTAGGCTAGACTAGAATATTTTATTCGCCAAGCGTGATTGGACAGACAAGGAATTTGTCTTGGTGTAAGAAAAGAAAAGATACATTCATCAAGAGTCAAGAATCATAAGGTACAACACTTAATAATAGTCATAGGGTACAATAAGNTAGCGATGATGGCGTTCAGGAAAAAAAATATCCTTGTGTCTACTTGTTCTGATGTGCAATGCTCTATCGCGTCATTTTGAAGGAAAGTGTTGAAACAGTTTATGCCAGGATGTGAGGGGTCTGTAAATATTTTCACAGCCCTCTTTTTGACTTGTGCAGTATACAGGTCCTCAACGGAAGGGAGGTTGGTAGTAAATGTTTTTTCTGCAGTCCTAATTATCCTCTGAAGTCTGTGTCTGACTTGTTGGGTTGCAGAACCAAATCAGACAGTTATAGAACTGTCTGAACCAAATCAGACAGTGCAGATGATAGATTCAATAATTCCTCTATAGAACTGTTGAGGCATCATAAAAAATACATGGCGCACTCTCAGAAGAGAAGATTTTCTCTGTAATGAAGCTTAGGCATGGCTTTAGGATGAAAAATATGGGTACTTTCTCCCTTAAAATATAAAGGACCACTCAGTAATCAGCAACTGGCAATAGGATTGATATTAGACATTTGCAAGTTGAGTGCTATTTTTGTCTTGTGAACAATACTTTTATTAAATACGTTTATTACCATTTTATGGTTTTTTTTTTTTAAAATAGGGCTGGTATGCATGCCATCTTATGATGTGAGGAGATGAAAGTGTTGGAAGAAAAATCCAGTCCAGTTCCTAGGTGGGAGAAACCCAAAGGTGTTTTTTTTTTAGGAGGCAACTGGACATTTTCTTGTTTTTTCTTTTGAAGAAGTTCTACTTCTCATCCAAGAAGCTTTGTCAGTTCTGGCAGGATAGTGGGGAATGGAAAGATTTATATTTCTTGCAGACATTTGCATCCTTTTAGAGAGCTGTTGAAGCACTTGGAGTTTATCTGTGTCCTCAGGATCACCTGAGTAGTGCTTCTGGTTCCTGTAGTCTGCAATTTTTTTTCCTCTGGAAATCCATTCCTACTTCCACACCATTCAAAGGGTGTTCATCCCAAATTGTATAGCGAAAAGTCTGTAGAGATCCTCAATCATCCAGGTCATGGTTGTCCCAAAGGTGCTTTTTTTTCCAGAAGGCAACTGAACTTTCTTGTTTTTTCTTTTGAAGATGTTTCGTTTCTCATCCAAGAAGCTCTGACAGGATAGTGGGGAATGGAAGGATTTATATTCCTTGCAGACAGTTGGTCATTTGCATCCTTTTAGATTTTTTTCTTTCCAGACTTAAAGCCAGGAGAAAGGTGCTGGTATTAAAATGGAGGCTGACTGGCTGCAAGCAAAGAAGGTTTATTTGGGTTTCAGAAACTTCACTGATAGAATGGGGTGGCTTAGGAATGGATGGATTTTTCTCGAGTTTTGAGATGATCCGGGGGTTGTGCAATGTAGTGTGCCTTGTGCCTTTGCTATTCTAATGTTGGTGGGTTATTATGTCTGAGGGGTCAGGTCCTGTTCTTAGAATTTGGGTGGGGTAAATTTAAATCCCATCAGCTGGAGCTGAAGGTTTGTGAATAGATTGGCCTGGATTTCTTAATGGGCACCATCTCCAAAGACTTCAAACATCTGCTATTGGGGCATCTTTGTTCCTTTGTTAAGATTTTTTTCTCCATTTTTCCTTTGGGGAAATATAATATTCTTCCTTTCTTAATATTCCCCAAAATATTTCATATTTTGTAGGGGGTTTCCTACAAAAGGGAAGTTGCTGTTTGTAACAAACTGAGAATTAAAGGCTCGGTCCCACTGGCCAATGGATGCAAAACGTATGCATAAAGGACACAGCGGACGAGCAAAATTTTGGGAGTGGCTCCATCCGTTGTCATCCGCTCCAAAAAGTGGCAAAAATTTGCATAAGCAGAACAGAAAAGAACGGAAAAGAACGGAAAAGAACGAACATGGGTAGTATGTCGCGGGGATGTTAAACGGATGTTCATAGGAAGCCTAGCGGATGAAAGCGGATGGAAGTTTAAGAACTGCAGTGGTTCGATTTACAATACGGGCAAGAACATCATATAAACTGAGGCAAAACTCAACTTATGGGCAAACTCGCTTGATTTAGCAATAGAATTTTGGGTTCCATTTGTTGTCATAGAGTTACGGATTAACAGTGAGTACACAATGGATGCATAGCGTTTTCCAACGGATGGCAAGGTTTTTTTAATGTTTTACATCCTCTTTGCATCCGTAAGTGCAGTGGGACTGGGCCTTAGGTCCTGTGCTAAATTCAAGTTAAAGAAGAGGCAATGAAAAGCAGCTTTCAAGACTACAAAATTCATTCTATTGTCCCCACAGGCCCTCCTCAACAAAACTCCCCCCCCCCATTTTAGCTGGGAGTGAATCTGTCTGCCATTTAAAATTTGTCAAACAAGATTTGAAATATCAGCAAGAGTTGAACCATGCAGGGAGGTACTGCTTTCAAAAAAACAACAACGCATTGGAGAACAGAGAGAAACCATATTTCCTTGCACTGCAAGAATGCAAGAAGAATTTATTCTCCCCTGCCACTATCTCTTTCTTGGCCTCCACCCTCATTAGATTCAAGACTGCAGTGCGCTCAATGTTTGGAAAGGCAGAGAAAGCTGGAAAATGGCTGGGATCACCAAAGCATGTGACCAAAACAGGGATTTTCTCCCATCTTTACCCTCTGGAACCAAACCAAACCTAGCTAAACAAAACTACTGCTAGAACTTTGAGAGGTTTTCAGAGCAGCAGCAAATGCAAGTCGGGAAGGCAGATGGTCTGCTACATGCTGAGAATCTGTCTATTTTCGTTACCTCTTCAAAACAATGCTTGAAGCTGTCAGGAACAGCAAGACTTGCACACTGCTAGAGGGGGAAAAAAGAAACTACCAAGTCTGAGGCATTTTCCAGAAAGGGTTTGTATGGCTCCCTGCAAACCACATTCTAAGCTGTTCACATAAATGCTTTCAGGGAATCAGGGGGTCACTGATATGAATAAACCCTATCTATTCATGGACCACTTCTTCATTTGATGTACGGGTTCTTCTCAACTTATGAGTCACAATTAGGATGAGAATTTTCATTGCTAAGCAAGGCGGTGAGTTGCACCAATTTTGCAACCTTCCTCCCCTCTGGTTGTTAAGTGAATCACTGCAGTTGTCTTAAGTGAATCACATTATTGTGAAGTAATTCCAAGTTCCCTCATTTGATTTTGCTCATCAGAGGTCATCTAGGAAGGTCATATATGGCGATCACAGGATCCACATGACAATGTGACTATCATAAAGTAGATGCCTGAATTTTGATCGTATGACAGTTGGGAAGTGGTGAAGTCAAGAGGATGATCGTGATGGTATGATCCAAAGTCTGGTTCATGCCATATAAAAATGAATGGAGCTTGGATTGCATCATAGTGCCACCATCATGATTTCACCCAGTAGCATAAAACCTGTTGATCTAAAGTTTCCTAATAGCAGAAGAGGAGTTAACAAACAATTTCTGAAGGTTATTACAAAGGAACAATGTTAGACTTGGTGTCCTTCCAAAAACATTGATTAGAGTTTGAGCAAGATGGCCATTTCCTTGTCTGTCAGAACTTTTAAACCCACCAAGACCTCACTGTCTTGCAATTTCCTCACAGGAATTATCTATCTGAAGCATTTGTGGATGATCTTAAGTCTTCTTCTTTTGCCTGGTTCTTCATTCCATTACAGTTATCAGTTCTGCTTTTTGTGGAACTGTCTTTAGTTTACCATTTTTTTCCAGAAGCAAATAATGAAAGGGAAAGTCACCTGAATATAGCTTTTTGATTGATTTGAAGGAACATCAAAACCTATGACAGCACTTGAATGGATCAAAGCCGAAGATGTTTAGAAGCAAAACTGAAGAATTTAATGCTGACTTTTTTTGGCCAGAATTAAAATGAGACATAATTTGTAAGAGTTATGGAACATCTTTATGGACTTTTTGTTGACAACTGGATTGAAACATTAATGATTTATGGATTTGCAAATGGATAAGGGCTATGGGAGGAAGAGATATATGCATGCAATCTTATAAGGGAAGAAGAAACATCAACTTTACCTGTATTCGTTGTGATTAAGATGAAAAGTCACTTCTTTAACTATTTCCCTTTTCTTTTTTCTTTAACCTCTTTTTCTCTTTTCTTTCTTTCTAAAGGTACAGTGTTTCTTCTAATGTAGCACACAAACTCTTCTAGCAACTGAGTCACATTGTTAACTCATGCTGATCTTGTCAATGGCCTCTGCTTACTCAGATTTAGTGCCTTGGAAGTAGGAAGATCTTATATATGCGTTGGACTTTTTTTCTCCCTAAATCTAATATCTTACATTTCTTGTTGTTAAAGGACAACTTGTTCTTCTCAACCAGTTTTCCAACCTGTCTAGATTAGATTGTAATCTGTCCTTCTGGATCTTGGCCAGACCTCATAATTTTCAGTTATTTACAGATTTGATGAACATGCCATAAATTCAATCATTCAGGTAATTAGTAGGTATGTTGAATAATATTTCAAGATAAAAAGGATTTATTCGGAGAAGGTGCTATTGAAAAAAAAAATACCCTTCTCTATTCCAAATACAATTAAGCAGTGATAAAGCATTGCTTAAACAAATCAGTCCAGAGATCTCACTCAAGGCACAAGTGGTCAAACTCAAATTATCCTACTTTGTGCACATTATGTGAAGGTCTAAGTATCTGGAGAAGACAATGATGCTGGGAAAGATTGAAAGAAAGCAGAAGAACAGATGACCAAGTGTAAAGTGGATGGACTCAGTTACACTGGGGATGAATGTACCAATGGGAGACCTGAAGAATCATGTTAGGAACAAATTGTCATTAAGATAATTTATCTATGTGTTGCCAATAGTTGACAATATATTGATGGCCCATAATAAATCAATCAATATCAGCATCTTCATATCCTGCAGATATTTAAGCATTATGAGTGAGTCTTCTAAGAAAGGCTACAAGGTAAACTCTTTTCTCAAGTTTTGTTCAACTCCTAGTGGCAACATGACTATGTTGACATTTCTTGATAGTTTCCTACTAGATATCAGTAAGGTATGACCCTCCTTAGGTGCTTTGAGACACTGCCAACATTGGTTGTCCCATTGTGGCTACATTCTGAGAGGGAAATGCATTTAGGATCTGAGATGATATCAAATCATTTCTCTCCTGCAAGGCATGCAAAAAATACAGGTTTTGTGGTTAATAAGAAACCAAGAATTCATTTCCCTGTGTTGATAGAGCAAGTAGATCCAGTCAGTGATGGCACATGCAGCAAGGGATAATGTTTCTATACTTCCTAAATAAGATGGGTGCACCTGAATATTTTTTTTGTTGAGGGGAAAATGCTTCTGTCTAAATTGACTGATTTTCTTGCACCTCTTCAAATTTCTGTATTTTCCATAGCTAATGTGTTTCTTTCCATAAATCTAGCATATTTTGAAGATCATCTGCTCTAAAAGAGCAGAGAGAATGTGGGTGGCTGGAAAGAGTGAAAACCATAAGGAAATTATATAGTCCAGACCAACCTTGGATGATTTGATTGGTAATGGGCAGTCTAGTGGATTGCCAGATGAAAGAGCTGAACAATTTCCCAAATAAGCAGAGAAGCTTGACATCAAAAATGACTCTACTCAGATTTTTCTTTGAAACATCCTGGGCAATGTTTTTTAGAAAGGTTTGGCTTCAGATAAATGATATTTGCCCTCAGCCATAAACTTAGCTGTTAAGATGTTACACAATGTTCTTGAATGTTTTTTCAGCCAGTTTTGAAACCCTACTGCCTCTTGACAGAATAACAGACAATATGGTCAATTTATTATAAAGAAATACTGGTAACAAAACCTCTCTATTCCTAAAACAATTAAACAGCACTAAGACATTGTTTGGTCTATAAAATCAATTGGAGTGAAATTAAACTACAGATCCTATATAACACTAATTACTGTGTTCATATTTTTCATGGCTAAAATTCTGTTAGATTGTTTGCCCTACTTCATAGGAAGTCCTGCATCAAAGCCTTCTTTCAATTTTAATTAAAAGCTTCATGGTTTTGAGTCCTGATTCTTTAACTGGGGAATTAATAATAAATACCCTTTTAATTATCGTATCTTTTAAAAATTTTCCCTGATGTCAGTTTTCTGTTCCATGATGTGAAGAAACTTTTGCGTTGGTATACAGTATTAGTATCCCAACTTTCTTCCATGGAACTGAAGGCAGAATATATAGCATCCTTGAGAATTCCCCATCACTAGATAATCTACACCAAATAAATGTCAACAATTGTGTTACATCATATAGGAATGATGTGGAACTATGTGGAACCAATTTGGTATATTGGTTAAGGTACCTGGCTAGAAACCAGGGAACTGTGAGTTCTAGTCCTGCTTAGGCATGGAAGATAGCTGAGTGACTTTGAGCCAGTTACTCTCTCTCAGCCCAATTCACCTCACAAGGTTGTAGTAGCAGTATGGGAAATAGGAGAAGGAAGGAGTAATAGGCATGTTTTCCATCCTGAGTTGTTTATAAAAATAATAAAGGTGGGTTATACATAAACAAACTCACCTTTCTCATTTCTGTGTTGCTTTAGAATGATAAATGCAAGCATGCATGTTTTATTCTGAACTTTAGTATATGATATTTTGAATAAATCTAAAAATGTCTGGGAAGTTTATTACCTGCTTCTCTTTTCTACTAATTTTTAGAGAAGAGACAGCAGAATCATAGGTTCGTGAAGGGTTGAACAATGGAAAACTAAGTATGTGTAACAATACTTAAACTGTAGGCTGAAACTTATTTAATAGGCTCACAACCTGGAATCCTACACACATTTACCTAGAAGTAAGGTTAATTGAAAGCAGTCTTACTTCTGTGTAAAATTGTACTAATAATGTTTTCTGGACTGACATTTAGATCAATACCTTTACAGAAGGAAAAGCAGCATCTGGCATTTAAATTGAGCTAATTGATAAAGATGGTTTGCAGGAACAAACAAGCTACTTAGTTTAATTGACTTTGCTTAACTTCTTTTAAGTAACTATTAATATTGATTTGTAATGGAGGCATTATTTGACA
>BHFT01009900.1:0-13809 GCA_004320025.1 Laticauda laticaudata
ACCCCCGAAATTTTGCTCATCTGCTGTGTCCTTTTTGCATACGTTTTGCATCCGTTGGCCAGTGGGACCTAGCCTTAGTTTAGATTCTCTCAAACAGTAATTCCACCTTTTTGTTACTAGATCCTAAATCAATTTCCATTCTTTTTATACTGTCAATGCCATCCCCTTTTTTCCTGAATGTTGGCCTTCTGCAGAGAATCCAGGTCTAACACCATCTACTACTGTTAAAATGAGAAATCAACTATTCTAAAATGAAGGTAATAATATTCATCAGGAGATGTACCAAATGAAAACTGGAAAAGCAATGGCATTCAAAGCGAGGTTTCAGATATTTAGGATTTTCCTTTTCACCTCAGAAACAAGTGACTTGAGAAATTATAGCATGAGTCCAGAAAGGCCTTTAGTGCTATTAACAGATTTACTAATAATAACTTTGACCCTGCAGCAGTTATTAATTAGAGCTAATATGTTAAGCTCTAATCTGTAGAAGGCAGAAAACACCTATAACAAAATAATGGTCTTAGAAACGATGCAATCAATTACAAAAAACTTTTTTGAAAGGCTCTTTGTAGTTCTCATATTGGCCAAAACACACACACACACACACACACACACACACACACACCTCTGCTGGAACTAGATTAAGCCTCCATGGAGACTTGCATAGAACCCTGTTATTTGAAACATTTTTGGGGGGAGCAGGGGGGAGCCAGAATTCTTGCTGTAAATCAACTTTTTTTAAAAAGCAGGTTTATTGTTCTCTTCAGAGAATAGCCAGTGAAAGATGGCTGAAATCTTTTTCATGGTAACAGCTTAAAACGGAAGATAGACTATATATCACAACTTCCGCTTGAAGAACAGGTGGCAATGGTGATTAGAAGGGTCTTTAAATTGCTTCTAACTGTGCATTGGTTCTGCACATCTTTCTGGATCAGGAAACTCTGTTCACATCACTCATGCCTTAGTTACTTCCAGATTGGACTACTATAATGTTTTCTACCTGAGGCTGCCCTTGAAGAGTATCTGGCAGCTTCAACGAGTGCAGAATACAATAGCATAGGCATGATGTGTTGTTCTCTTATGTGCAAAACATTGAGAACCATAGCATTGAGATGCTTAGCTGAAAATGTGCATGGGCTTGTGGTGTGAGAGAGATCATGTATATTCTGTAAGGATCTTAAAATTCAAAGTGGTCTTGGAGATGCAATCAATGAAAAAGTATCATTTCCAATCATGCATGGCTGTTCTGTAATTGTATACAGTTTTTAAAGGTATTCACTGAAAGGAGGATCATGGAGATCAGTCTGCCAATGTCAGTGTGGCATATATTAAGGTGGTTATTGTTTTTCTTAAGGCCCTGTCACACTGCCCAACGGATGCAAAACGTTTGTAAAAAGGACACAGTGGACGAGAAAAATGTTCCATCGGTGTTATCCGCTCTCAAAAGGGCAAAAATTTGCATAACCAGAGCGGATAACACGGAAGAAAACGGACGGGGGAGGACGCAGGGCGGAGGGAAAGTGATGCAGAGCGGATGCACGGATGTGTAGAGGATGCGTCGAGGATGCTAGAGGATGCAGAGCGGATGCAGAGCAGATGCATAGAGGATGCGGTAGAGGATGTTGTAGAGGATGCATAGAGGATGCAGGAGCGGATGCAGACGGATGCAGAGCGGATGCGTAGCGGATGATGCAGATGCGATTTGCATCCCGCTTTCATCCTTTCTCCATCCGTGCTACTAACGCTGCGTGTCCGTTCCGCTTCCTCCTGTGTCCCTTTACCACTGGAATGGATTTGAGTTGTGCAGATGTGCAGCAGATGCCTAGCGGATATAGCAGATGCGTAATGGATGCAGAACGGATGTCCCCCATATGCCTAGAGGATGCAGAACGGATGCATTGGATACATTTTCCGCTCAAAGTTTTGAGCAGCTCAAAACCTTCTGAGCGGATGAAATGTCAATAGACAGATGTGGACGGATAGAGAGGAAGCGAAACGGAGGCAGTGAGTACAGAATGGAAGCCTCGCGGTTAACCTCCATTTTACATCCTCTTTCCATCCGTTGGTGCAGTGTGACAGGGGCTTTAGCATTTATAGAGTCTGCTTGCTTTGTCCTGTGCTTGCCTGGTTCTAACAGCAAAGCAATCAATACATGATGTGGCAAGGGATTTTATTTATTGGCTGCTTTGTCCCAGAGCCTGATGTTGATTTGGGCTGAGTGGGAGTGACAGCCTCAAGGTCATTCAGCTGTCTGTTCCTGTTTTTAAAGGAGGGCTAGAACCCAGTTCTCTCTGTTCCTAGTTTAGTAACTTAACTGTTCCATCACCCTGTTCTCTATGGCATGCATTCAGAAATGGAAGCTAGTAGTTAAGGGACTGGGTTAGAACTAGAAAGACAGTTTCAAGTCTAACCTCAGTGATAAGATTTTACTGGATGACTTTAGTCCAGTCAGTCTCTCTTGTTGCCTGTCTTGCTGAGATGTTAAGTTAATAAATGGACAGGCGGACAGTTAGAAAAGCCCATTATGTAGATTGCCTGGGGTGACAGAAAGAAAGATATAACTTAAATAAATACATAAAGCCTGCTGCAATTATTAACTGTAGTAATTGTTTATAACTTTCCTTATTATATTTTCTTAATGGATGCATATTTGTAGACAACTTCCCTTAATGATTTTTGGACTTAATTGTCCTTTTTTGAACAACATCTGTAAATATGCCTTTTAAAAAATTCATCATTCTTCATCTTTTTGGTGTACTTTCAATTTACATAATGCTTAAACCAACAAATATTTCAAGCAGGAGGCATGTGGTCTCTGGAACACCAGCTTTGTCTGGAAAGGAATCTATGATTGAATTCTTTTATATCAGGATTAAAAGACGAGAGAGGGTGCTTTTAAAATGAGAAAAATCACATAAAGTAAGCTGGATGACAAGTGTTACTAAGCAAACAAATAAACAAACCTTGATTTATTTTTGCCTCAGGTCATGTCACCACTTTAAAGTCAGGCTAATTTTGGGAATTCCTGAGATTGACAGTAGAATCGATTTTCAAAGATAGCTTATTTGTGGCATGCATGACATGAAATCTCAAAGGTGGGCGGAAGGAAGGGAAGAAATCCTTATCTCCAATGAACATATGCAGGTAACTTTTTCAAGAAATGATGATTCATTCTAAGCTTTTGTCCTACAAATGGATCAGGAAGGTCAGAAAGGTATCATTTATAAAGATTTATAGAGGAGATAATGAGAAAGAACTCCTCTAAGCACTTTGAATGCACACCAAACAGCACAGCTTTTTTCCAGTGTTTACAAGTGTTAAATCGCAAGTGGTAATTATTAAATTTAGTAATTTAATTAGAAGATATAAGGAGCATTTTTTGTAATCTAAAATTATAGTGGCTATTTCATATATACACAAAAACAAATCATCCTCCTCTTCCTCTCACCCTTCTGACCATCCTTTATGCCTTTTTGATGATCCTGGTGGGAAAAATTTCTAATAGTTTGTCTAATACGTGAAATGGAATATCTTAACCAGCTTGGATACCACCTTGCAGTTTATAAGATGTAGTTAAAATGCATGCATTATCAATTAATGTCAAAGAGAACATTACCATATCACCTTTTCTCACTTCCCACCCAGGCAGGACAAGTATTTATCAGAGAGTTTCTTCTGTCAATAGAAGTTCTTCACATGATTTAGATGCATGATTTAATTTCCTTTATCCCATCGCAAATGTCCCTGATTGTACAAGCTTGTCCCCTTAGGTTCCACACCATATTATTTTATGAATCACCAGTTCCTACATGTATATTATAACCATAACCTAATCATTTTGATAAATCACAAATGAGTCATTTTTATGCCAGCTATCTTGCAGTGTTTTATTCATTTATTAATCCAAGGCTTATGTAACACAGCCAAAAATGAAATCAGGAAGAAATCTACGCTAATCATCTGTTTTCTTTAGAAGGACACATCTAATGAATTTTGGTTTTCATGTTTATTCAAGGTTTATATTTTTTCACAGTTATATCAAAAGCTAATTGTTGCTTTTACATTCACAGCTGAAGAAGATCCTTGGGTGAGAAGAGAAACATCTTCAAAGAAAAACCAGAAAGTCCAGTTGCCTCTTATGGAAATAATGTACTCTATCTGCTATTGAATGTTTGCAAACTGGAGGGTTTTTTTTTTGTTTTTTTATTTTTTTTATTTGTCAATTGCTTACAAGATAATAGGTATAAGTAAAAACATAGTTATGAATACATGGATACATAAAGGAAAAATAAAAAAATAAAAATAAAATAAAATATAAAAAATAAAGTTATTTCCTGTCAGTGTTCACCTCTACAAAGTAGAAGTGGAAGTCTGATTTTGTATCTGAACTCAGTCTAGTGAGAGGTGCATTAGACTCAGTGTTTGTATTGCCTGAGAGATAGGGCTCAAACCAGGGGATTCTACTGATTCGGCCCAGTTCTGGTGAACCAGTAGCTCCAACGATCAGCTATTGGGCCTGCCCACCCACCCAGGCTCTAGTCTGTGCTTTATATCCTGGTTTTCAAGCTCAGCTGATTCATGCAATACAGCAGATTGCCGTGTGTCAGCTGTTTAACACACAAAGATTGCTGAGAAGGACAGTAGCAAATGTTCTGTGCACATGCAAACCACATGTTTGCTGCGCTCACCAAACCGGAAGTTACACCAGTTGAATCGTACCCCTGGCTCAAGCTATTTAAATGTGGGTTGTGCACTGTACTACCCAGGAGCATTATGTTTCCATACTTATTTATTTTGGTGCTCACCAAACTTTCTGGTTCATAAGATTTTATAACTTCCTTTTAATTTTTTTTAGAAGAACAAGTAGGAAGGACCAGTGCTCAACAATATTTTATTTCTAAGAAATGGACTCCTTAACTAAAATCCTGACCAGTATTTTATTTGAAAGAATTGCCAACCAAAATGAGAACAGAAAATTAAGTTGAAGTTATAAGGACCATCTTATGCAGCAGGCATGAGTGTAGAAAGTAGCTTCTTTGGTTTGTCTTTTGACTAATAAGTTTTTCTGACTGTCCACATGTATTATGGTAGCCCTTTTGTGGGCAAAAGTTGTAAAACATGTACCATGACATTAGAATGCAAGCTTCACAATTATGTACTTGCATCAGAACATAAGTACATAAAGATGAGGTTTACATCATCATATTGCATCACATATGTCATTGTTTTTCCATCACCATGTCTAGCTGCCATGTTTAGTGCATGTATTTCTACAAAAAGTTACTAATATGCTATCCAATTTCTAAATATGTATTAATTATAACCATGGTGGCACAGTGGTTAGAATGCAGTACTTCAGGCTACTTCTGCTGACTGCCAGCTGCAAACACTTTGGCAGTTCAAATCTCATCAGGCTCAAGGTTGACTCAGCCTTCCATCCTTCCGAGGTCAGTAAAATGAGGNGCCAGATTGTTGGGGGCAATATGCTGACCTTGTAAAACTGCTTAAAGAGGGCTGTAAAGCATTGTGTAGAGGTATATAAGTCTAAGTGCTATTACTATAAAAATTTTGGGCTAATATTTCAGGTAACTTTTGCTAATTCACAAGATTGAGTGCTTTATTGGATAGATGATAGGCAGTGAATCTAAAAGTAACTCTATTATCAAAAACTGAGCAA
Organism: Laticauda laticaudata; assembly: GCA_004320025.1. NCBI lineage: Eukaryota > Metazoa > Chordata > Lepidosauria > Squamata > Elapidae > Laticauda > Laticauda laticaudata. Next base: position 5,678 of record BHFT01009900.1, read on the forward strand.
TTAGATCTTTGCCAAAGATGTCAAGGAAAATCAAGAGTAGACAGCAAGTTCTTATGAAGCTTACTCCTTGTGTCACTGTAACTTAAATCTTTTCATAGAACATATCCTGATCAATTATACCAGATTGCAAGTTACATACAAATTCAGTATAAGTTTGTTTTCTTCAGCATTTCAGGATATGCATTATTGGAAATTTTTTCAAATTTCAAATAGTTATTATTCTTTCTATGATTTTAGTCTTTTGTTGGTCAGGAAAAAAACAACCCTTAACTGAGAAATTATTTACAAAAATCTAAAAGCAAGAAATAAGATTCCTAAAATGCTTCTAAAGCATTTTTCCTTCCATCATCAATGAGTATTCCATTCAATGAAATTTAGACCAAATCTGCTGCTGGGGTCTCTCCTTCAAATCCTAGTTTTAAATGATAAACTTAACTGAAACTCGAATGTTAAGTATCATATAATCAAACTTTTTTATCACTGGGATAAAATCTTTCCCTATTGGTGTCAATAGTATGCACTATTTGAATCAGATTTGTTCAGCTCTACAAATACAATACCCAGAATTCAATATGTTTCACTGAATTGCTGGACTATGAATTCGCAATCCAGCCTGCACAAAGTATATTCTTACCCTGAATACAGAAATTAAATATTGACTTAGCACTGTTGTAAAAAGTACTTCATGTTGTATGGTGCTTCCATAATTTTTTTTTCCAATTCAGTCTTTCAGTCGAAAAGGTTTGCATACTTTCTTTATTTAGCTCTTTACTGATTATTTCATAACTTTTCAGAATATGGTAGGCAATAAATCTTCCATAACTTTGCCAGAATGGGGTAAGTAATCAGTAGCCTTTGGAGTAAGGGGATGTAATGTCCCATCTGCAACTTTCCAGAACACTGAGGCAGCACTGTGATGTTTCACAGTGAAAAGGAAAAATGACTTGCTGCTTGAGGACTGATTTTGTTTTTGTTTTTTCCACAACAAAAAATAGAATTAGGCCACCAGGAGGCAAACAATTCCAATTTTCATAATTAAATTGTCTCTCTCTCCCCACATAACATACAGAAACTTTCCAAAACTTCTTGAAATTGTTCAATGTAATTTGGGGCTTTTGCCATTGGATTTTTATACCAGTTGAAAGCTTTGAAGAATAGAAATGGGAACACAGGTATTTCATATTCCTATTTTTATTTTAAGACTGTCCAAACAAAAAAGAAAGAAAAGAAAAAAGAAAATCTAAACAGGCCTATACTTTCCTATGTCACCACTTCCCTGGTGATATTATCAGCATCCTCCAATTTTATTACAGGGAAATTGGCTATTTCTGAAGTAAGAGATCGACAATGAACTGGGGGTTCATTTTAAATTCATAGCATAAATCCTTTGATGCTGCTTGGCCCAAAGTCATTCAATGAACAATGAAAGCAGGTTGGTTTTCTTAGCTGCAGGGAACATTATTCACTCTAGCACTTACTTTATATGCATATTATGTTAAAGAAAATTGCTTGGAAACACATATTAAGAAAACGTGCCAACTCTACATAGTTTAGTAAAGATGTTTTTTTTTAAAATAAAATTAAAAAAATAAATTCTTTGCAACAAATACTAATGCACCCATGCATAAACATGAACCCAGTTCATTGCTAATCACATCCCAACAAACTTCAATCCCTTGGTAATACCAGTGGAGCTAAATATTGCAGTCTAAACATATTGGGATATAGCATAATAAACATGTGGCAGAGAGCTGGATGCGAATCTCAAAATAGAAATCTCTTTTGAAACTCAGTCTTATGTTGAAGTTGAAGTTATATTGAAGTTGTGACATACAAAATCCCCATTCAGATTGATTTTTCTATATCTATTAAGCATATCACATAGTGAGATAAAAATTAAAAACATATACAATTATTTTTTCTTTACAGTTAGCGTCTTTTAATTTCAACATTATGGATCTTGGTAGATTTTGTTACTCCCTTACCAGTTTCCAAAGCCTTAAGTAATAATGTGATCCACTGTTCATGATTATCCCTGTCATTTAATAAACCACATCTTACATCTTGCTTTAATGGAAAAAGAAAATCATATTTCAAAATGAATTAGGGGGAAATGGAATTTGATATTGGCTCTTTACCTAAATGTCTTTATAAAAATCAAGAATATACTACAAATGGTCTCCATGCAATGCCTAAGTAATAACATCCTGATGGACATTAAGGGACTGGAGACTAAAACATATGAGGAATGGTTGAAGGAACTGAGCATGGCTAGTCTAGTGAAGACAAGGACCAGGCAAGACATGATAGCAGTGTTCAGATATCTGAAAAGCTGTCACAGAGAGGAAGGGGTCAAGCTATTTTCCAGAGCACCTGATGGCCAGACAAGGAATAATGGATGGAAACCAATCAAGGAGGGATTCAACCTAGAAATAAGGAGAATTTTTTTGACAGTGAGAACAATCAACCAGTGGAACAGCTTGTCTTCAGAAGTTGTGAGAGCGTCATCACTGGAAGTTTTCAAGAAGAGACTGGATGGCTATCTGTCAGAAATGGTCTAGGGTCTCCTGCATGGTTGAATTAGATGACTGCAAGGTCCCTTCCAATTCTGTTATTCTGATTGTTGTTTGGGGAAATCATGATGCAGCAGCCTTTACATCAAATGTTGTGCATATAATTGCCTATATGGACCATTCCTAGGATCTCTCTTACAAGAAGTGGCCCAGCCAGAGGTCATATAGCTTACCGTACACATCCTTTGAAGCATAAAACAGAGAAAAGAGATAGCAACCCTCCACTTCTGTTCAATGAGAGAGCATGGTTGAAGAGACATATTACTAAAAATACTGATATTGTTTATATTGAATGAATACTGAAAATTAACCTGACAAGAACCCTGCACTGCATGGATATTTCAGGAATGTTGCCCAGTATTTGGAAAACCAGTGGGTGAGAGCAAGAAACCTTGTGTTACTGAGAAAACTTTCGCTCTGGACTCATGACTGAATTCACACACTGACTCTTTGTAGGACATTGATACTTTCTGTCTGGCACTGCTTTGATGACATTTACGAGTGAGTGTGGCTTTTTTGAGACTGAGTAAATATAGCATCCCAGATATATATGAATCAGACTTAGTGTTATGTTAGGAAAGACACCCTAAGTGGCTTTGGATGTTGGCTAAGGGTCTGCTAAGAAGAAAATAAAATGGCAAATCTAAAAGTGGTTTCAAAATGATCTTGACAAAAACCAATGCCTTTCTGCAGCTTTTTTTTTTTAATATAAATTTTATTTGGGTTTTCACAAAAACATAATACAAACATCTTTTTTTGAGAATAGCATGATCCTGGATTATCACTTCTCCATACAAAACAAACTCAATTTCATATTCATCTTTGTGTTCTATTCCATATCTATTCCATATTACTATTACCATAAAATAGTAATAATACTATTTTAACATTTTCTCAATAATTTTTCTCCTCCCACACAAATCCCCTCACTTGCCCCCACGCTCGGCCCTGCACCCCACCTCACCCCACTGCTTCACTTCCACTAACCATTTCCTTGGTTTCCCAATTGTCTTTCCACACAGACTTCCCCCACATGACCCCACCAGCAAACTCCCTTATTGTCCCACCGCTCAAGCAGCGGTAGTTGTCAATTTCTAGTGTTACCTCTGTTTGGGTGTTTAGTTACAGCCTCTTTGGACAATGAGGAGTATCAAGGATACCTGGAAAGGTGGAAACACTCACCCTTTCTCCTAGCACTCATCCACGGCTGTAAGCTGCTGGGGCTCAACTGCTGAGAGGCGTGGGGAGAGGGGTGACCAGGAAGCATGAGGCTATGCCACCTGCATCACCCAGGGCAACCACCTCTCCATCGCCAGACCAAGCTTTTTGGCAGAGTGCAGGACGTCACTATGACACTGGTGCAAGCTCCAATGGTGGGGAAGGAAGGTCTGCTCTGATGAGGCTTGATTGCCTTTCGGGCCCCGCTCTGGGCTGCCATCTGCTCGACCTCCGCCCTTGGGTCCCTCATAAGCCCACAACAAGCAGACATGCCGCTTCCAGACCAGCCTGGCTGACAGATGGGTGAGTAGATGACCCTTGGAAGAGGCATTTTCTCTCAGGCCTCTCACATGGAAGGTCCCACGGAAGCCGAAGCTGGGTCCAAAAGGCAGCCGAGCCTTGCCATGCCCCCTCCAGGCAGCCCTTTGGCTGATCACAGCAAACCTGGTGTGGATCTTCCTTCCCTCCCATCAGCATTAGGGCTCATTCACAGAATTTTCAGTGGCTGCCTGCACTTGCCCAAAGCATGCAGGTTGGTAGGTGGGAGAGGGAAGGGGCAGCAGGCAAAGAGGTGATGCAGGCAGCATAGTGTCATGCTCCCTGGTTGCCCACCTCCCCCACCTTCCCTTAGTGATCAAGGCCCAGCAGCTGTGGTGAATCAAGGCGGGGGCAAGATCCAGGCTGGTGGGGACCCAAATGGCGATGGATTAACCCTAGCTCACTTTCCTTTCTGTCACCAGCAAGCCACGCAAGTTGGAGGCTGGGGGCAGTGGGGGGAAGCTTGCTAGGCTGTGAGTGTCACCTGGGATGGGGCCATGATGGTGGGGAAGCCATCCAGCTGAGCCTGGGAACAATGGGGGGCCACCAACATCTGAGAACAGGGGTGCTAGCATGACTTGCAGGCGAATCTGTGAACAGCAGGCAGATCAGGGCTGTTCAGTTGAGGCGCAGACACCATATGGGAAGGCTAGAATGGCAAGCCACGAGGACCCAACATGCCTCATAGGAGGGCAGGAGTGACTGGATAGGGCAAGCCATGTGAGCAAGCATCAGGTAGGTGAGGCAAGCAAGTGAGCAGTGACCAGGTGACTGGGTTGGGGGCATGGCCAGACAGAAGTTACTTCCATTTTGGTGACCCAACCCAAATCCTTCCAACCGGTTTGCCCGATCTGGTGCGAACCAGCTGAATACCACCACTGGATCAGTCTTCCAAAGCGTGATGTCTTTCAGAATCAGCTAGTAAAATTCTCAGTATTGTTGGGAGTTAAATATACATAATTCTGTAGAATGTGGAGGTTTAATACACTGGATGAGATTCTAAACTGATCATTAAAATTCAGGGCAGCTTACACAGACTCTTCAAGCATATCCTATTCAAAATTATGTCTCAGTGATCTGTATAGGTTTAGAAAAATACAGTCTCCAATTAGCAAAACCATGTTGGTTATTATATAAAACCTTATTAATTACAGTTCCAATTTGAGGCCATGACTATGGCTTTTATTGTATTTTAATGTTCACCAAGTTTCTTTTTTGCCATTGCTTTGGGTTGTTTCTTCCAAATTATCTCTGCTACAGATCAGATGACATGATGCAATGTTTCACAGCTGCAATAGGTGCTATGAGATTTTTCTATTATAGCATTTAGTGTTTTGGTGATGCACCCATCTCCATAAAGCAAGAAGGTTTATTGTTATCAAATAGCCTGCTGATTTTATATTTTATACTAGCTATTTTTATTGTCCTAAGTCACCACTCTATACTTTTAACTAAAAGTTATTAATATTTTACTATGCACACTCCTGTGTTTAAAATCTTAAATTCGTAATTTTAATGGCATTGCCATTTTGATTTTAGTTTGTGTTAGTGATTTACAAATTATAGTTCATTTTTATAGTATAGAGCTTACACTGTTATGTGACTATGGCACCTGTAGTGTTCTCTTATTTTTAAACCTATGTTTTGTTGGTTAATGACTAATGGACACTTGACTGGATTAATGGTCAAACACTGATGGACCATAGTTAATAATTTTTCCTGTAAATAATTCCTGTAAACACCACAGAGTGAAAAAGTTGACACTATAAATTAATTTTATATTTTCAGGTAACACAGTTGAAATCAAAAAAAGCACGACGATTTTACAGAGGGTTTAACAAGATAATTTGTACAAGATATGACTAATTATATATTTTTAATGACAGAATTAGTCACTCTTTGTTCTTTATCCATTACTTATATTTTTTTCATTGTCACTTGCCTGATACATACATAAAGTGTCAGGCACAATCTCTGGATTGTTCCACATGAAAATCAGCTCTGGCTTTCAAGAAAAATGCCCCTATGGGAATCAAGTCTTTCAGATATCATAGTTGAAATGAAAAATATGCTAACACAATTCATAAAATAATAGGTTCTCAGAAAAAATACGTGCATTAAAATAAATTCTCGAAGGTAAACATGAAAATGCACATTTTTCTACCAAGCGTAGAGAAAAAGATGATCAAGCTGTGATACAGCTCAAAGTTCCTGAACTTCAGAATTCATAATTATGTAACTCATTATATTAGTGATTATGTGCCATTGATGAATACATGCCATTATTTCATGTATTTCATATTTATTGTAACAGGGAGAATCCTATAATTTCCTTTGAGCTGGTGTTTCTATGTTACATATTAAATTACGAGATGATGGAAGAGATACAGGTTTTCAAAAGTAGTCAAATTTGCTACAAGCCATTATTTAGTGATTGATCATCCAAATTATCAGGACAATTTATGAGCAAGTAGGAAAGCAAAGCTGAAAATGAGATTCCTTTATACCTGATAAGGAAAAATGTATGATTAAATCTGTCCAGAAATGAACTATATATTGAAAAACAATGATTTAAAACTCAAAGCAAAGAATTAATCAATGCTTTCCATATGGCAGAAGAAAAATGCATTATACAGAAACACTATCAAAGGGAAATGAAAGCAAATAATGTATGAGTTAACTTAAAAAGGGGAATCTTAAATAATATTAAATGCCTTCAAACAAAAACAATTTTAGATAGGCAACTACAATTTAACTTTAACCTTAACTAAACCACTGTGAAATGTATGATCAAGTGGAATGTAACATGCAAAAATTCCAACAAAGGGAATTAGCAGCTTTTGAAATTTGTAATTATGATGTCAGTTTAGATTTATTTAAACTTCCACCAGTCCAACTAATTAAATGTAACTCCTTAGAGGTTTCAGCCATATATCCCGGAGTTGTGCCATACTTATTTATCTTCAAAGCATCCCCCAAGCAGTTTAAAGTCTCTGTTCCTTGGGGTGGTATGTGGCAATATTTTATTCTCACTATTAATTATCATTCTCACTAAGTGCAAACTCACTTCATGGTTTTCAGATGTGCTTCAAGTGATGTCTATTTTGCAGGATCTTTTCTTCTGCTTTTTCCATGGCAGCTCCTGCCCACTTTCCCCCTGGAGTTTGTCAGGCCTTTACCTTCCTGGTTTTCTGTAAAGCTTTGAAAACCTGGCTTTATCCCAAAGATCTGGGATAAGATGGATGACTGCACATTAGATGTTGGAAAGGATGCCAGGTTTTTGTTCTTTTTAATGTTTTAATGGGTTTAATTTTATAGTTTTAATATGTTTTTATATGTGTTGATTTAACTTTTGTTGGGTACTGCCCCAGAGCTGTTAAAAGTTGGGAAGCTTTATAAATGCTATAAATAAGTAGGTAAATAAATAAATAAACAAAAAATATTAAACAATAAATATTGAAATTGTTTAGCCAATTTGTTAAGCTAATTAATTTTTATACCCTCCCCTCTCCAAAAATCAACCAAACCTGATGAAGAAAAATCAATTTATTCTACCCTGGCAACCATCTTGAAAACCTGATAAATTGGGTTGGTTTGTAGTCCTGGAAAATCTAAAAGATAATGATCCCCATACAGACATGATGGCTTTTCTGGAGTAGCATCATCAAAGTTATAGGAACAGTTCAGAAAGCAAGATGTCGTCACTTTTATTTATGAACAGAGAGGGAAAAAAGTTGGTTGTATCTGGAAAGTTTCTAAACTTTTGTCAATAGGCATCTCTTGGCAGTTTGTGCTAGGTAAGATTGTGGGCAGCTCCAGAGGAAGATTAAAGTGTTTATGGACAAAGGCTTACTGTGTGTAAATATTATGTAAGCTATGGTGTGGTAAGTATATACAAAAATCTGAAGGGCAGGCTCTTAAAATTATGGAGAAAAGAAGCTTACAACAATGTAGTAACTATGTGGCATTCATATGTTTGCAACTTTGTATCATTGCAACTATATATTGTTCAGGCATTTGATA
>BHFT01009904.1:0-22741 GCA_004320025.1 Laticauda laticaudata
TAGCGGTTTCGACTTAAATGCGTCTGCATGGAGATTTGCTTCCCGGGTTTGAATGCGTCAATTGTGTAAGAGTATGCTGCTAGGAAAATTCTGACCTCTAGTCATCATGGGGATAAAATGTTTCGGTGTAGGTTGTTTCCCGCCAGAATTTCCTAGTAACGGTTTATGGTCCGTTACGATTGAAAATGTTCTTCCATAGATACTCAGTGAAAGCATTTCACTCCTGCGGGACAATATGCCAGGGCTTCTCTGTTTTAGTTGACTATAGTTACGTTCTGTTTTTAGAAAGAGTCTTTGGAGTAATTAAGCACGGGTGCCCTCTCTCCCATCTAGGCAATTGGTTGGCTCAGGATGGCACCAACTCCAAACGGTGATGCTGTCGCAGAGTGGACGTCAATTGGAAGTGTGTACCTAAACTGGATAAGGAACGGTGTTTGAGGTTAATAAATTTTTTTTTCTCTGGAATGCCTTTTGTTCTCTATTTGACCCCAAGTCCAATTAGCAAAACGGTGTAATGGTTTGCTATCGTTGCTTTGTGGGGGAGGAATACTTATAGAAATTTATTAGACCCCAAAATGCCTGCAATTCCATTTTTTTTTTGGTTGTGGTGCGTCTTTAATAGCCTATGACCTTTTTTTCTGTAGGGTATACCCTCTCCGTTCAATTAAGTAGCCCAGAATTCGACGCAATTCAGTCATTAAGCAGCATTTTTTCTTTTTTAAACTTTCAGGCCTGATTCTCTAAATGTTCGTTAGCACTTTCTCTTACTCTTTTTTCTCGTTGCGGTCATATTCTTTAGCCGAAAATTAGGATTGTCGTCAAAATATGGTACGACCCCATTTTATTCATTTAATAGGCGTTCCATGAGGCTTTGTGGAAAACGCCTGGGCAACGCTTTACTTCCAAATTGAAGTCTGTTACACTTGAATGCCCCTTTGAGTTACTATTGTCTGCTGCCTCGGCCGTTATGGGGTCTTCTATGGAAGCTGTTGGTATATCTGCGTGCTAATTTCCTAGTTTGGCAAAAAATTTCCCTCCCCCGACGTGAGTAAGTGAGTAGAACAAATGGTGTACGACTGGCAACAGGGTATGCGCTTTTGTTGCTAGCGTATGGTCAGGGGTAGCCTTGCAGTCTCCACAGATGCGTACTGACCCGTTCAGGTCTTCACGGTGTTACTATTGGCCGTCTCCCAACCTAGCATGCGTCATAGGTTCCAAGACCCCTTGTGTCAATTAATTTATTCAAATTGTTCCTCTATGTGCTTTTAATGCAAAGGAACTCGTCTGCGGCCTTTAATCTTTCTAGGGGCCACCTTGGAGGTCTAAAACTAAAGGAAATTTGGGGTCCCCTGGTACCTTGCCTAGGGGTGCCATCGAAAAACATCCTTGGAACTCGTGAATCAGGCTTTCTCCAGGCAGTTTGCAGCTACTCGGTTCCACTCCGCGTCCATTCCGATTGCCCAATGGTGCGAACATCCATGCCCAGGAGGGCCTGAGGTAGGGACTCAGTCGACTCGGACTATTGTTAGTGGCAGGACTCGACGTGCTGCTTGTAGGTGACTCGGAAATGTCCTAGACCTACCACAGGGATTCGATTCCTTGCGTAGTCCTTCAGAGTTAACTTTTGTTTCTGAGTTCTTTTAATTGATATTGGGACCAGTTCGTCTGATTGTGTCCCCACGACACCATTGACAGAAAGATCCTGAATCGACTCCATCTCACAGGGACTACCTTCAATTTTTACGATTGATTTTGACTTTTCTCCCGCTTTCCGTCTGAGCGCTTCGATAGTGACATTTTGATGGGTCTTTTCTCAGTTACTGGCTCATTTATTGCGCTCCCACTTTCTCTCAGCTTAGCTGTCAATTCAGCTTGTGGTGGAGAGTTACTGCATCTTGTTAGGGCTGTTATTTTTGCGATTCCTTACGACTTTCTCGATGTGTTCCCTTTTTCTTGCAAGCTCGGCAGATGGATCAAGGAATCTGCAATCGGCTCGAGGGGTTGTCCTCGCAGCTGGTGCATTCCTGCCAGTTTCTTTTTTTCGCGCCTTTTTTTGTTTGAGCGTACAGGCGGTGGAACCTCATCCTCATCATCTTCGGAATTCTGATGTTTCGTCAAAATCTCGGGATGTGTACTGGGTGGCGCGGAACTTGCTTCTATTCCTACTGGCTAGGATGGTTTCGTCGTTATTCGCATATCATTTTGCTTCATAGTGGCACTGACTTTTCGCGGCTCTGCCGGCTGTGGCTTTCTGTGATTCTTCAAGCCCACTGTTATATTGGGTTTATTTAAAAGCAATTTACTTTGTGAAGATTAGAGTCTTTTAGGCCTAGTACCACTCGATCTCGCATGGCTTCATCTAAGTTACAGGCAACTCGCACGCTCCCCCCAGTTGTCGGAGAGCTGCCACAATGTCAGCGATGGTCTCGCTTTCTTTTTGGTCGCCTTCGGTTAGAACTCGTTGCCGTTTGATGAGATTTGGACACTACTGGTGCGTAGTGGGCCTTTTAGGCATCTGCTGGAGTCAGGCCAGGTCATTTTATGTCTCGTGGGCTTCGCCAATGCTTTGGCCATCTTGAACACAGTTGGTCCACAATGCGTTAGAAGGACAGCCTTCTTACACTGGTCTAGATCTCCTCCCATCTCGTGCTTTCTAAAATATATTTTTGAAAACGGTCTACGGTAGGATTTCCATCCTCTTCATTGGATTGAAGGGTGCGGGCGTGCATTATTCTGGCCAATCGCTTCTAGCCTTGGGGGATTTCAATTCGCCGCGTGCCACAGTCTCCAACGTTTTTTAGGGGACCGAATTTTTTTTTTTCCCCCCATCCTCGTCACCAGTGTTCTTCCGTCCGGAAAATGTGAGGTAGACTGAGGTTCCAAACAGCAAAGTATTTATTTCACTATTAACAGCAAACGGAAAACAGCGCCTTTATTATACGGCTTGCCTGCCGGCTTGTAGCCAATGACATTTACTTGAGTTTGCCACCTTTCGGCGGTTCTCCTGGATTGGTTCTTAGTGAACCAATCCCATGCAGGCCTTTTTGGCCAATCACATTTGAGATATTTGGAGTAAACCATTTTATACAGAACAGGAAATACTAGGATAGAACCTTGAAAGCATCACTTGGTTGGCCCAGTGCAGAGATGTATAATTGGGCATCATCAGCATACTTAAGATACATCACTAGTGTTGATAGATGATCTGTCTCAACAACTTCATAAGATGTTTTTTTTTTAAGTTGGGAGAGAAATTGGCAAAATAGGGGCCTCACATTTGATCCCTGCCCACCAAGCAATGCTAACTGAAATCAGCCCTAAAGGAAAGAGTACCACTAATAACACTGTGCCTCTTGCTCTTAATCCCATGCTGTCTCAGAGTTACAGGATACCCCAGTCTGAAGCCCAAGTAAACATTAAAGAATTGATCCCTTCTTTAATTATTTTAAGCCATTCTTAAAGGCAACTTATATGTGTGGTGGTGGTTTGATTGTTCAACACATATTTGTATTTAAGTTAAAGAGTGACTTATACAAAAGGAACAAGTACCTGCTTTTCTCAGCAGCCTTGCTTGTCTAGAATGTACAAGGGAGGTTGACTCAAACTTCTAAACACTTTTAGAATCTTTTTAAGGACAGAATTCATTTTTGTTGGTTGCATGTGTGTTGTGTTCGTGTGAATAAACTGGCTTCCCTGTAAATCTGAAAAGCAAATCCCTTTCCACAGAAACAAAATGTACTACTTTGATGCTTTTAGTAATTTCCATAGATTTGCTGAAATCATTCAAACTGTCAAGAGGCAGAGCAGATGCCAGAAAAGTATGCTTTGAAATAATATATTATGCTTACATGCATATATTTTGATGCCCATGAAAGAATGCTGGTGGTTAGATCTTCTGAACATATTATTATTATTATTATTATTATTATTATTATTATTATTATTATTATTATTATTATTATTATTATTATTATTATTATTATTGTTGTTGTTGTTGTTGTTGTTGTTGTTGTTGTTGTTGTTATTGTTATTATTATCAACCTCCCACCCACAGTGTTGCAATGGGACAACCCACTCCCTGTTTTCATATTCCACTCTTGGAAAACTGCTTGCTTGGACCACCTCAAGAGAAAAAAACAACCAAAGCAATTTGGAAACTTTGTTGAAGTTGAACTATGGAGTCCTGATGGCTCAGCAATATTTCCTTCCAATGTTACACAGTAGATACATCAGAATCTGTACAACTTTCAAATCTGAGCTGATAGTCTCCAATTTAGATTTAATATCTCTGCATCACTTATGAATTTAATTTCTGTTACCACCTTAAGTTGTCCCAAACATTTATATCTTCATTTTTGAATGTCCCAGTTAAAATGTCCTCAGTTAAAATCTATATTTTAATTGAGTTCTTTTAAAAACACAAATCAAGCCCTGCTTCAAGTAATTTACACAAAAAGCCATTTTTTCCTTTCGAACAATCTTTTTATGCAGTCTGTACCAACTCTATAGTAAGAAACACAGGTATAAATTCCTCTATGTTGGGTCTGAGGTTTGAGCAACCAAATCCAGAAATGAACAAGTCATTGATTTATTAGCATAAATTTCAAGTTGCAGTAGCAATAAACAAGCTAGGTCATAACCAGTCTATGACAGTTTTCATATGGTATATTATCAGAAATCCATTCATTCTGTTTCTGCCTGACAGGATGATTTTAAGAAAAATGTGTCAAATCATATATCTTCATATCGTGCTTGTGAACACATTTCCAATGGATATTTCACTATGATACACAGTCATTACCTGCAGATATTTTGGATGCACATTTATTGGTATTGATGGGAATGGGTGGAGAGATCACATCTGCAATCCCTACATGAGATCATCCACCAGTTCGGGATGTGGTATCAACCATTCTCTAGCAATGTGCACACAGTTGAGATTTGAAAGATAAGATTAATACACATATTTAACTTTCCTGAACAGCATTTCAGGCCTACTCTAAGAAGCACTCTTTTGCATGTTATATGCACTAAGCAACTGTACTGACCAGTGGTTGGATTCAATTGTTTTTACTACTGGTTTTGTGGGTGTGGCTTGGTGGGTGTGGCATGGTGGGCTGGCAAGGGAAGGAAAATTTCAATTCCCACCCCACTCCAGTGGAAGGATGCTGTAAAATCTCCATTCCTTCCCCACCCCATTAGCCTGCTTTCCAGCTTTGTTCTCCTGTGCAACAAAAGGGCAACAAAAGAAGAGCCAGCCGATTAGCTGGGACTCAGGAGGCAAAGAATAGATGGGTTTGGGGCCAGTCAGAGGTGGTATTTGCCGGTTCTCCAAACTACTCAAAATGTCTGCTACCAGTTCTTCAGAACTGGTCAGAACCTGCTGAATACCCCTCTGGTACCGACCCAGCACTATTTCATATGTTATACACAATACACAACTCCAATGAAGTTAAAAACTGGAAGAAACACTGGCTTTTTCCTGTTTTCCATAGTAAGCAGAATTTGGATGTTAATTTCTTTTCTCTAATTTTTTTTTTTTTTTTTGGCTTGGGGAAAGTCACATGAATGAGAAGACCAGAAATGTCTTTATCCTGCTCACTTTTTGGACTAAATTCTTGAAGGTAATTCTCGTTCAAGGTTGAAGTCTAGCATCACAACTGCAGGGCCAAATAGTTCTCTTCTTTGAAAATATTCCACTAAGATTAAGATATCTCTTTGATTTATAGGCTACCGCTTAATAGGAGATAAATACATCCAGATGTAGCTGAATGCAATTCATAAACTGGTGTTGCCCACAACATTCCCAGAAAAGAATTATGAGCCACGTTCAAACAGACCTATAGTATAAAAAGTCTGAAAATGTTTTCCCTGTTAAAAGTTAGATTAGAACTTTAAAACCTTTGCTATTTTTACAGTGAATTAAGGAAGATCATAGCAGATAGATCATAGAGGTAATCCTAGCTTTTAAGTACAATAATTGGGATGAGCTTCTCTGTTGCTATGTGACATGATTGTTAAGTGAAACATCGTATAACTGCAATGAGCTTATAACCTTGTTTCCATTGCAGATGTAAAGCAAATCACCTGTGGATGTTAAGTAAGACATCACATAACCATAAGTTGTGATTTTACTACTGGCTTTTCCATTGTGGGAATTTGTGAAGTGGGACACTGCGACAGCCGTAAATTGGTCGTGAGGCACCCAAATCTCAATCATGTGAGTGTGAGGACACTGTGTTGTGGTTAACCAGCAGCACATGCGGATGGCTGAGGAGAGCGAGGACTCAGATGAGGGGCCAGGACCATGAGGGAGAGGACTGCTACCTTCAGAGATTGTGAGGGCTGGCAGCAGCAATGAGGAGGTTCCCGAGAAGCCTGTGCCAAGTGCGTGTGTATGCAGGGCTACTCGAAGGAAAGAGCAGCTGCAACAGCATGGGTGACTCAGGAGTAAGGCTGCAAAGTAATGGCCCCTCCTTCAAGAAGATAAAAGCCAGCTGTGAAATGAACATATTTTGCAGAAGGCAAAGACGTTTTGAAACTCCAGCCTTGCGGACATTCCAGTATCCTGAGTTTGTATTTGAAAATTTTTGCATTGCAAATTATTTCTTGTCTATTATCTTTTGCCAAGTTAAGCACAGTTTGGCAAGGCTTGTGCTTATCACAGCTAATTATTTTGCAGAAGCATTAAAAGGTTTCTATTCCCTTTGGATTGTGTTTGATTTTTTGGAAAAGGGCATGGGTCAGAACACACTGCAAAGTGTGTCAGAACACACTTGTCGTAAAGTTAGTTTTTCAGCATCCTATGTTGGAAAAGTAGCTAAACAGAGCAAACGTTACCTAAGGACAACCTTTTATTTTATGTTTGTTTTTCTTTTTATAATATTTTCATTTGTAAAATAAATAAATAAAGACCTATTACTTTATCCCTGATTATGAATGAATTGACTTTCTTTAGCTTAAGTCTTATTTTTGCCCATTTGCTTCTGGCATGGTATAGGGTCTCCTACTTGAACAGAGGAATTAGGCTAGAAAACCTTCAAGTTTCCTTCCAACTCTGTTATTCTGTTATTGAATTATAGCCATAATTCAGAGATTTAAAACTATCCAAAACTTCCTCAGCCAGCACTATCAAAGTCTATCTGTATACATTGTATAAAGCAGTGATGGTATTCTACTGGTTCTGCCCGGTTCTGGCATACCAGTAGCGCCAAAAATTGGAGACCAAACTGGTTCTCTCTGAGAAGCTGCTGGAACTTCTGTTGGGCCCACCTGCCTGGGCTCCCATAGTGCTCCCTGTTTTTGAAGTGCAGCTGCTTTGTGTGGCACAGCAGATTGCCGCGCATCAGCTGCTGAAGCAACAGGAAGAGTACAGGATTGCAGGAGGTGAGTCAGAAAGCTTCTGTGCCTGCACAAAGTGCATGTTTGGTGTGCATGCACAAAGCCATGCCCACTGAACCAGCGTTAAACTATTTTGAAATGCACCACTGATATAAAGCCAATATGTTTAAAGCTAAATAATTATCATTGCAACAATTAGTCTATGTTTTTATTTTTTTCTTTATTGAATTTTTGTGTCTCCTATCTCCCCTGGAAGGTGACTCTGGGCAGCTGGTAGGATAAAGATGTAATCATATGTATATATCAGGAAGATACAAATACAATATTTGGCCCTCGGTTTATAAAAGGAGGGCTCTTCTTTTCTCAGCCTATTGCTGCTAGCATGTTTGGAATAAAGGCATGGCAAGATGAGTCAGAGGATGGATGGGTTGTCACTGATAGGCATAGGCACTGAATTAATATTTCTAATACCTTCTTTGATGCATTTTCTCAGGAGAAAAGGCAAACACAAACCTATTTCACATGTGTAAAGTAGACTGACCTAGCTAGATGGCAGTACTTAACCAATGTTGGCTGAACTTCAAAAAAACAAGCAGGATCAGATCTGATTAATCTGTGGAAAGAAGACTGCCAGGAAATCTTTCAGTTGTAGGCTAAAGACGAAAATAGAGGTGAGTGGAGAATCTAGAAGGCAAAGGCAAAACTAGAAATCCAGAGAGTCCAGTTTGGTGTAGAAATTAAGGCACCAGGCTAGAAAGTGAGATGCCATGAGTTCTAGTCCTGCTTTAGCCATGTGTCATGTCCCTGTCAGAAACTGACTCAGAGGAGGAAGCCGAACAGCTGACAGGGAGTGGGAGGCTCCGTTGGCTGTGGAAGAAACTAGGGAAAGGCAAAGTTCGGCTGGGCAGAGCAGGGAGAAGATAGAATAAGGGAGGGCGAATTCAGACGAAGACCCAGGCCCACCCTCTCTTCACCCTAGGGCACGCAGGGAGGAACGGAGAAGAGAGCAACGTGGGTTGCATGGCTTATGAGGGAGGAAAGGGCCCTGACTCCCTTCATTAGCTGAAGCTGGAAACAGTGTATAAAAAAGGCAAGCTAGTTGCAGCAAGCTGTTGGGAGCAAACTTTATTTTATCTTGTATCATTGTGGCTTATCTGTGTTCCTGGTGTTTTCCCAACCGTGTGAGTTTTGCTGTGCTTTCAACTTTGAAATTCCTGTTCCTGCCTTGCCAAACTAATTACTTCAGTTTGGGTTGTTTGGATTTTAAGTTACAGTTTGTGTGTACCTTGTTTTGGACTGAATTTTCTACAGTCAAAGGCTGTTCCTGGGAGAGTTTTTCTCCAGCTCAAAGGTAACATGAACATTGGGGGCAAAGTTGGAGATAATAAAGAGACTCNCCTCTCTCTCTCTCTCTCTCTCTCTCTCTCTCTCTCTCTCTCTCTCTCTCTCTCTCTCTCAGCCCAACCCTTCTCACAGCGTTCCTGTTGTGGGAAAAATAGGAAAAGAAGGTGTGTTGGAAATGTTGAGTTATTTGTAAAAATAATAAATAAAATACAAATAAAATAAAGATACAAATAAAATAAAGTAAAACCCTTCTATACTGTTCTTAACAAAGCTTCCTGGATATTCCTGTCAATCGCCAAAAATGATGCTCAATTCAAAGACTTTTTAGGAATGACTGGGCCAGGATACTTCATTTGGGAACTTCTTAACGACATGCTTTTAGGTGGGGCACTGCATATTTCTATGGTGAAAAGGAATCTTACACCTAGATTCTGTGTTAAAAGTACAAAGATTTAAGGCAAAATCTGACATTAGAATGAAAGCATCATAGCCTTTCGGTCGAGAATTGGCATTCTCTTTTGCATCTTCAAGCTGTGGGCACAAGGAAAATTGCTTTTTATGCTTGTCTCTCGCCCCAATCCATTTCAACAGTAAAATAAAAGGAAATACTGCTGCAGAAAATGGGAGAATTTAAATTCCTTTGATTTGTTATTTGATTGGGATGGAATCCATTCCGCCCCCGCCACAAAATGCGTGTACAGTAAGTGTGAAAACAAAGATTACCATTGGCAAAAAGCAGGGAAGGCACAGATTTTCAAACCATGGAGCAAGAAGAAGGAAATTACCTGTGTCGAGCCATCTTAGTAATAACTAAGTCCTTCTGTTATCTCCTTCCATTAATCACCTTTCTTGTCCTTAAAATAATAATGTTGTAAAAATGTGCTTATACCTAGGTGTGGATGGAAGAGAAATATCATCATTAAAATACAGTGCTTGGAAGTTAACATCCAGGGGCAGTTCTACCTCCAAGATTTTTTTAAAAAGTTCAATCCAATGTCTAATTAGAGCCCTTAGTATGTTTGAAAAGCTTCCTCCACTCCTCTTCCCCATGTATTTTCAGAATGCTGGGTTTGCTTTAACTAAAGTTCGATCATTTTATGTTAACATTTCAAGAACAAGAAAGGTGATTAATTTGTGCATTTGTAATTCTTCACTATCTGAATTCTAGCTCTTTATTCCAGTTGGAATAATTGGAGTCTACTTCGTTACACACCTCCAGTATGTCAATCATTTTACACTGCCCATTTTAGGGTGCAGGCAAACACATAACATACAGAAACATGATGCAACGTGCTAGGTCCAGATCAGAGGAAACTATATTATACTGTTGATTACAGCTTTCAGCTACTTACCGTACTTTGGAAATAATGATTGATAATGAAATGGCTAACAGCTCAAGGAAAATGTAGAAAATTAAAAAAAAAAAATTTACCACAGTAGGGAAATCTTTCCCCTGAATTCTTCCACCTCTTGGCCTCAACTTCATACAGTCTTTCAACCAAATCAGCAAATTATCACAAACAAAACAGCATCACCAAGAAAAAAAAGCTGGTGAAAATCAAGAATAGAATACAGATAGTCCTTGAGTTATGACCACAATTGAGCCCAAAAATTATGTTGCGAAGTGAAACATCGGTGAAGTGCGTTTTGCCCCATTTTACAACTTTTCTTGCCACAGTTGTTAAGAGAACCACTGCAGTTGTTAAGTTAGTAACATAGCTGTTAAGTGAATGTGGCTTCCACATTGACTTTGAATATCAGAAAGTCACGGAAGGCGGAGCCTCCTTGCTGACGGACCATATATTGCAACTCTCTATGGCTATGGTCCGTGTGCTTTCATTGGAGAGCCCCGATCATTACGATTAGGGGCTGAAGCTGCCTTGGAGGGGCGGCGGAGTAAGGGGAAGCCGCAAGCCAGGTGAGGTGAGAGAGCTGAACCATAACTAACCTTCCTGAGGCTTTGGTCTTGCCCCTCCTAGAAGACAAAGATGAAGCAAGGTGGTTTAAAATGGACCACACTTCTGAAAGAGAGAGAGAGACTCAGGTTGGATGTAAGATTTTGTGCAAGGAGGTAGAAAGAAGAAGTGGTTAAATAACATTTTGCTGAATTGGAACAAATTGGGCAGATACATCTAAACAAAAGTCACCCCGGGATTAAGTGTATACAATTTTGGGTATTTTTTTAAAAGCAAAGAAAAACAGTGTTAGCGCGCACGAAAATTACATAAGGGACAGGGAAAAATAAGAAAAAATATTTTTGACAGCTAAGTGGGGCTTCGACTGGGGAAGGAAGAAGTGGAACTAAGATTTAACTAAATTGTGGACTGAAATATTTTGCAATAAACAGGCATAAAATAAAGCTGGACTTAAATGCCCATGTCACATTGCCCAACAGATGCAAAAAGGACCACAGTCAGGACGAAGCAAAATATTCCATCAGTTGTTATCCGCTCTTAAAAGGGCAAAATTTTGCATAACCGCGAAGCAGATAACACGGACGCGTGTGAGGACACAGGTCAGATGCAAAGCGGATTGCGGAACCATGAAGCCGGCAGCGGATTGGATAGCGGATGGGTAACGGATGGGCAGCGTCCGATAGGTTTTCGCGGGGGGGTGCAGCCAGAAGCGGACGCGGAACGGAATGAAGCGGATCGCAGCAGCGGACACAAGGAACGGATGAATGCGGATGCACAGCGGAAGCCAATGGATGTTCCTGCGCGTTAATTGTGGCAATGCGGGGAGATATGCATTGCGTTAGCCCCGCGGATCATAACGGATATAAGCACGCTTCCGGAAAGCAGGTTCGCCATTCAGACAGGAAAGAACTGGCTTGCTGCCGGACAGTATTGGCTTGCCTTGCCTGCCCTGCTGTCATGTTCTGTCTGCAAGCCTTGCTGCCAGCCTGTCTGCTCTACCCTCTCCTGCCAGCCTCCCTGCCAGCCTTGGTTCCTGCCTAGCCTCCTGCCAGCCAGGCAACCCCACAACCATGGGAAAGCACAGCAAGCCCTCAGCCGATTCTGCTGCCAGCCCTGGCAAAGAGGGGACAGGGCTACCATCCCGCCCCCTGGCCCTGCACTCTGTGTCTCCTGAGGTCTTTCTGCAGCACGGGTTCACTCTTCTGGTGGCTGGCGCTTCTGCTGCTTCTGCTTTCTGGAGGAGCTGATGACAAGCACTCCAGCACAGCCACCTCCACAGCACCTGGACCCTTACCCCTGGAGACTGAGCGACACAAGAGGAGTGCCAGAGACTCATTTTTGTCTTATAGCTTGTTGTTAATAAAGTCTATTTTTGATTCACACACTTGCTTCATTTCTTTTTTTTAATAAAGTCTTGGTGGAAATTTTAGAAAAATGGTTTTAAGCCTTTGCATGCTTGTGGGCAATGGGTTAGGATAGCAGTGGATAGATAAACCTCCACTAGCAAGCATAGTGGGACTGTATGGTCCACCCTCCCAGGTGCACACCTATGGCCCTTTATATCAATAACTGATATAATCAACCATCCACATATGTCAACATAACTCAACTCTTCTATATTAAACGCCCTGTTCATTGTAGGCCAACCAACATTACATGGCCAAATTCATCCGTGTGATGAGACAGGCTGAAGGAAGCATATTAAGCATTTACCATCCTGTCTTGCCACCCACAGCTCCAGCTGGGGAGTTGCCACAGTGCTTCAGGAGGTTGCGCTGCTTCTTCGCCTCATGTGAGACTCTGTTGGGTGCCTTGCACATCTCAGGTGTCTATCAGGTTTCGGCCTTGCCTCCATTCCCCAGGCTCCATGTCCCCATTGCTTGTTGACGGTACACATGCCTGTTCATGCAAGACTGGGTAAGCGGGGTGCACATTGAGGATTTGTGCAGGATGCAGCAAGCTTCCCACGATCCTCCTCATGGCTCTGGGCTATGCTGCATTGTGGTGAGAGAAGTACCTGGAACCTGTTGGCCAGGATGCCAAAGGCGTTCTCACCCACCCTGTCTTGCCCTGAACAGTCTGTAGTTGAAGATCCTCTCTTCACGGGTCGAGGTATTTGGAGGTCGTATACGGCTTCATCGAGGTAGGTTGTGAGGGTGAAGCGTCATCCCCCACGTTGAAGTAGGGCACATCTTGTGTGTTGTTGGGCAGCGGGTATGGATCTGGGAAAGCCACCATGAGAGTTGCCTCCAAGCCCCTCCTTGAGGTGACTGGCGTTATATACCTGGGCATCTGAAGCTGACTTCGTTGCCTGAAGCATCGATGTACATGAACTTGTAGTCAGCATCGACCATGGCGAAGAGGAATGATGCTGAAAGAAGCCCTTGTAGTTGTGATAAGTCGGACCCCGACTTGCTGGAGCTTTGCAGGCCACGTGCTTGTGCATCGATGGCTCTCAACGGTGTGGGGGGAAGTTCTCACTTCTGATACTCAACTTGCTCTGCAACTTTCTTCCAGCCTTCTTCAGTGGAGGGGTACCTGGAGGTATGCTCTCCTTGTACTTCTTCGAATGATGGCCTGCACCACTTCTTGACCACAATGCTGATGGTGTTGTGTGGCACCCGTCCGCAGCCGTACTGCATGCTCCTGTAGGTGGTCCCTGAGGCCATGTGGTGCAGAGTGAGTGCTCACCCCTTGAGCCAGGTTCAGGCTGGGCCGGAAGTTGGTGTTTGTCGTTGGTCAACCTGGGTGTCAACTGCTGCACAAGTTCGTCAACATGGCTGGAGGCATCCTAATGGAATTTCTGTGAAACGCCCGAGGTGTCTTCGTTCCTGAGCTCCACCATCAGCTTGTTGTACATTCCGTTCTTGCTCTCTGGCGAACCATCTTTGGACCCAGACTTTTTTTGGGTGCCTCCTTTTTTCCGTAGTAAGTTCACAGAGCCTGTAGATGGTTTGCACTGTTGCAGAAGGATGGTGGCTGCGAAAGGACTTTTGTCACAATCCACGGTGGAACATGACTGGATGCTGTGGAAGAGGAAGAGTCAGATGAAGGCTGCAGAGGTCTTGCACAGCTTGGCTGCTGTTGTTGAAGTGACGATGCAGGCGAGTTGCTCCTCTTTTTATAGCGAGTATAGTAGTGTCCCTTTGCATCCTCTAGGCATCTGCAGACATCCTTAATATCTGAGTATGACGGTCCCTCTGCGAACCTGTTTATTTCCGTTTTAAACACTTTGTTTTCGTTGCTGCATCGCTAGGCACCGTTCTGCGTCTGTTCTGCGTCCGTTTCCGGCTTCCTCCCTGCGTCTGAGGATGCGAGTTTGCGTGGATGCGTAACAGATGCTTAGCGGATATAGCGGATGTGATAACGGATGCGTAGCGGATGCGTAACGGATGCAAGAACGGACGAACTGGATACATTTTCACGCAAAATGTTTTGGGCAGTCCAAATACTTTTGGAGAAGCAATGAAATGTCATTTAAACGGATCCTTTTTGCATCCATTGTTCGGTTGACATGGGTCTTTCAGATTATCTAAAATAATAATACTAATAAAGTTTTACAAATTTGGAGACTTTGGACTTGTGCTGGATATTGAGTTTCTAAAAAAAAATAACAAAAAATAAGGGGATAAAAGGTGAAGTAATTTGTAATAATGGAGAATGCCACCGTTTTGGACTAAAACTTGAGCTCAAAACAAAGTGGAAAAGCATTCCTGTTTTCTGAATATAACTTGTCTGGATATAACATTAAAGCAAACATTGAAAACAATCAGTAAAGCCTGCTCCACCACCCGCTCGCTACCAGATGGAGAAGAGGATGTTAAAAACGGGAGAAAAACACTTGCCATCCCGTTGGTTAAACCACGAATGCTTCCGCTTCTGTAACTGCACTTGCCTCCATTTTGCTTCCTCTCTATCCGTCCAGCATTCCATCTATTGACATTTCAATCCGCTCAGAAGGTTTTTGAGCTGCTGAAAACTTTTGAGCGAATAAAATGTATCCAATGCGTCATTCTGCAATCCTCTACGGTCATAGGGGACATGCCGTTTCTGCCATCCATTACGCATCTGCTATATCCGCTAGGCATTCCCGTGCGCATCCGCGCAACCTCTCAAACTCTGTTCCAGCGGAAAACGGACGCAGGGAGGAAGCAGAACAGATGCGCAGCATTAGTAGCATCTAGACGGAGAAAGGATGAAAGCGTAATGCAGCTACGCCATCCGGTGCGTCTATCGCTTATGCATAGCCGCTATGCACTTCCGCTCTGCATCCACTCTGCATCCTCTACGCATCTGCTCTCCGATCACTCTTTTGCATCCTCTAATCGTCCATCTAGCATCTGTCTGCATAGTCCGCCTTGCATCCGCTTCCATCCGTTTTCATCCGCCGCCTTCTGTTCTGCATCGTTTTACCATCCGCTCTGCGTCCTCACCCCATCCGTTCCTTTCCATGTTATCCGCCGCTCGTGCTTATGCAAATTTTTTTGCCCCTTTTGAGAGCGGATAACACCGGATGGAAAATTTTTCTCGTCCGCTGTGTCTTTTTTACAAACGTTTTGATCCTATGTGGCTCGTGTGAACGGGCCTTAGAATCTTAGAAAGTTGAAAGCAGAAGCAGACATAAGAAAAAAGCAAGGGAAAGACTGACTGTGGGATTGATTGATGTTTTTGTGTATTTGACTTGGGCTGGAATAATTGAGAACTTTAAAAAATATATTGGAAAAGAAAAAAGAAGGAAAGTAAAAGTGGGGGTTTTTTGTGGACCTTTAACAATCATTCATAAATATAGAGTGTGTAATGATGTATCTCTTTGGGAATTAAAAATTGGAACTTAAATATATGAGCAGTAATTACTACAGGAAATAGGAAGAATCACTGTTCTGTTAGAAAAAATGGAAATGGCGACTGTAAGACAACGAAGAAAGGCTTCAGAGGACGGAGGAAGTCAACTCAAGGAGGAAGACATTTTAATAGACAATTAACACAAAAACACTACTAATAGAAGTGGGGAAGAGGTAAATTTGTCTTATTGTTTCTTCTCCTTTTTTTTTGTTTTTGTTTTCTTTTGTTCTTGTCTTCCTTTGACGGCTGTGGAATCTGGACCAGATGTAATTTCTTTGAAAAGGAATAGGGAGGGAGGGGAGGTAATGGCAGTAGCACATGTAGTTTTATAATATAATAGCACTTGTTCGCAGGTTTTTTTTTTCCTGTTTCCCAGCGCCTCTCTAAGCAGTTTCCCACAGAGTCACCATATACCCACCCCAAACAAATCGCTGGGTCCCCATTTAACCCCAGTCTCAGAAGGGGTGGTAGGTTGGAAGGCTGAGTAATCCTTGAGCCTGGTGAGATTTCGAACTGCAATTGCAGGCAAGCCGGCAGTCAGCAGAAGTAGCGCTGCATCCGACACTCTAACCACTGCAGCCCACCGCGGCTCATAAGAATAATCAATCTAGAAAAATAATCACATTCATAATTAGAGTTTGGAAGAAGGGACGCTTGGAGGTCTTCTAGTCAGGGGTGGGAATCAAATTTTTTTACACCAAGTTTCTGTGGGTGTGGCTAGGTGGGCGTGCCAATGTGGCTGGGTGGGCGTGGCTTCTTTGTTTTTGCAGCCCCCTCCATTTTTCTTTTGCCTCCTGGGCCTCAGGTAAGCCTCTGGGGGTATGTTTTATGCTCGCAGAAGGCTTTTCCTGGGCCGCCAGGAAGGCAAAACAATCGAGCACAAGGGGGGCGCAGCACACCCACACCACCCTGTGCACCCCTTTTTGCCCGCTGGGCCTAGGGAAGCCTCCTGGGTGAAGCAGTAAGACAGCGAGGGGATGCCCGGCATGGTTGATCATTGGAAAGCTGATTTGTTCGGAGGGGGGAAAAAGAGATAACTTAAGGAGTGACCGGGCAGGAAAGAACACAGTCAGCGATGTCGCGTGATAAGGACTGACTGGCAAGGGAATGGAGGAGCGGTGGAGGAGGGGCGGAGCAGCCAGGGACAGCGTTTGCCGCCGGTTTTTACCAACTTAACTGCGCAGAATCATAACAACTCGGTTCTAAGGAGACCGGTCCAAACGGTAGAATCCTACCCTGATTCTATATTCCCCTTTGC
Source organism: Laticauda laticaudata (assembly GCA_004320025.1). Lineage (NCBI taxonomy): Eukaryota > Metazoa > Chordata > Lepidosauria > Squamata > Elapidae > Laticauda > Laticauda laticaudata. The sequence continues at coordinate 16,702 of BHFT01009904.1, forward strand.
TCAAGAGGAGACTCTCTAAACTTCCAGAAAAAAGGTTCCTCCAATCCCTTCTTTCAACACCTCCGGTTGATGGAGCATCCCAACGTCCGGGTGGCTAAGCTGTTGCCAGACAGAGTAACTTGGTCCTCCTGGTTAGGAGCTTCTCCTTTCAACATCCAGGTTGCTTTCTTTCCTAGTTACTTACTTTTTTTCATCCGTCATTTCCTATCCCTGCCTTTGGGTGTTTTTGGAAAATTTAAGTTGGATTCCCCTTCTTCTTTGGTGGCAAGCCTCATACCGGAAGGACATTCCCGCTGTTAAACGGGATCCGACCTTCCAGTGGAGCGGGTCGTTTTATTGTTTTAAAAGTTTGAGGATTTTAAGAGGGCATTTCAAGGGGGAATACCTTTTGTGGAAGTTCAGGAAAGGGCAGAAAGACCTCAGCAGAAAAGGGGAAGGAAGATATTAAGAAAGAGAGGGCATATAAAAACTGGAATATGAGAAAAGAGGGGAGGAGAAGCAGAGAAACAGGTGTATGAAATAAAGAAATATGGGAATAGTAAAATGTTGAAAAAAATTGTTTTTTCAGAGATAGATGGTTTGATGAATTAAAGAGGGGATTCTACAGGGTGACAAGGGGTATAAGAATATTTCTTTGCAATTAAAAAATATTTAGAAAATATCCGGTGAGCATAGGATCTGGCTCAATAGATACAGGTAGCTTTTATTAAAAAAGTAAAGGGGGAAAAATATGCTGCGGAATCCAAATGAAAGATGTAATGTTATTATTGTTAACTTTTAAAATAATGGTTTATTGGGAATTCAAGATGTAGGGAATAAAGGTAGTATTTCTTAATGCAATCTGAGGTGTCTACACTTCAAAGCAGTTAAACCTTGACTTGTTTTTTTTTTCTTTAGTGTTACAAATTTGTATAATCTAGAGATTTATAAAAAGAATGTGTTAATGTGAAAGGGATATGACAGGACTAAAAAGAACCGACTCATTAATAAGTTAAATAGATATTAAAAGCAAGGAGAGACATTCTGTGTAACCATTATTAATTTTATATTATTATTATTATTATTATTTATTATTATTATTATTATTATTTATTATTTTTGAGAAACTCATATTATGTTATCTTTTATTTTTAAAAAATAAATATTAAAAAGGATTTATGTTGAAATAATTGAAATGAAACCAAAAAGATGTTTTGACTGAGATTATGAAAGAGGGCTAGAATTAATGTGTTTGTTTCTCTCGCTTACTGAAAATTTTGGAATGGAAAAGGTAATACAGTAGAATTAAGTATGCAGTTGATGAATGATTATAATTGCTGTCATATTTGATATGTAAAGGTGATGACCGCGGAAATATGTTGTCCGAGCTAAAAGGAAAATTTGTTTTTTAAATGTATAAAACTGAATAAAATTTGTTAAAAAAAAAAAAAGAAAGTCACAAAAGTTGATCACACGATCCTGGGACCCTGCAACCATCATAAATATGAATCCAGTTACTCAGCATTTGAATTTTGATCATGGTGCTGTGCTTCGAAGGTTAGATGGCCCAAACATTGATGTTTGAACATAGTTCTTTTTAACATTTATAAGTTATTGTGTTTTGGTTATTGTGTCTAGATTAAAATGTTCATATACAATGCTAGTCCATGTATGATATGCTAAATAAAGTTGTTATTGTTGTTGCCATCTAGTAGTTGTTTGGATTTGTGTAACCCATGTATGGCAACTCAGTTAAAGAACAAAAGAAAACCCAAAGGATACAAGAAAAGTAGAATACAATAAGAGTCTATTTGGTGTAGTGCAGAGGTCTCCAAACTTGGCAACTTTAAGCCTTGTGGACTTCAAGTCCCAGAATTCTCCAGTCAGCATAGTGTAGCTGGCTAGAGAATTCTGGGAGTTCAAGTCCACAAGTCTTAAAGTTAGCAAGTTTGGGGATCTCTGGTGTAGTGGTTTAGGATAAAAGGTTAGAAATCAGGAAACTGAATTCTAACCTTAGATTATACAGTATATGAAGCCAGTTTGGTACCATTGGGCTAATCATTCCTTTTCAGCCCTAAGATGAAGCAAATGGGAAAACGCTTCCAAAATATTGCTAAGAAAATTGTATAAATTTATTCAAGCAGGCCCCAGAAGTTTGAAAACACACAAAAGTAAATAGCTGGAAAGTTCATTTCCTTCTCCCTCTTTTACAAACCAACAAACAAAATCTCATGCCAACAATATCACTCTTTATCTTCCCCTAAAGGAATTAAACAGCATTCTATTCACAGATTCCACACATTCAATCATCATCATGAGGACAGACTTCAACCATATCCCTATCTCTTCCAATCCTGCATGGAGAAGCCAAGTGTCAGTTTATTTATATTAGGGGCTCTTATCAAACCACTGGGTCCAATTCATTGTTTCCCAATGAGTGATGACAAGTTTTCTTCCTGTGCACTTATATTTAAAATCTGATGAATGCTTGAAATCATCTCAGACAGCTCTGAGTAGCTACAAAGAGGAAATAAGCAGGACTTGCGATCCTTCATCAATGTGACAAAACCGAGAAACCAACTTATTGGTAATGCCTATATTATCAAAATGCCAAAAATGTTTGCATTGTTTGCAGTGTCTCAATCTGTCAGTATTCAATAAATGTTGGTAGCCTTATATAATCTCTTAATGGGTTGTCAATCCATGTACTCACTAATTGCCTGGTTCTAGTTTTGGGCTCTTCTCTTTATCTGACATGAATTGGTTTGACTTTCCCTCTATTCTGCCTGGCCTTCCACATTTAATTTTGTTTGTCTTGGACTCTTAGCTCAGATTCTAGCTTTGAATTTGTCTCCAGATGGATTCTGTTGCAGATGGAATCCAGGAACAATCAATTGTGTTGCAATTTGGAACCCTCGACTCTTTGCTTACTTAACTGCATGCAGCACATTGTTAACAGTCTTGGAAGTAAAAGATTCTGGAAGAGATGACCCACATGAATAGATGTACTTTTAAACTCTAAATGAACACCGTACTGATAAATTTTGAGATAAAGAGAGATGCGACTGTTTTAGTTTGACTCATTTATAAACCTTAGCCCTTAGTGACCATTTTAACTCTGCCGCTCAGAAAAAAGATCATAATTGATGAAGTGTAATGATAATTATTTGATTTGTTTATCTTTAATGATTTTTCAGCTCATTAAGAAATGGGGATGATTGGGTTCATGCATTGCATATAATGCATTTGATTTAGTTTAAGGCAGGAGTGGGATTCAAATTTTGTAACAACCGGTTCTGTGGGCGTGGCTATGTGGGTGTGCCATGTGACTGGGTGGGTGTGGTTTCTTTTGGGGGGGGCCTTCTGGGCCCCAGGGAAGCCTCCTGGGGAGTGTTTTTGTTCCCAGAAAGCTTCCCTGGGGCCCAGGAAGGCAAAAAATTGAGGGGATGGGTTTTTTTTGCTGTGCCTCCAACCTCCATTTTTTGCCTTCCTGGGCCTCATGGAAGCCTTCTGGATGAAGCAGTAAGTAAGTGAGGGGAATCTTGGCACAGATGATTATAGGAATAGCTGATCGTTGGGTGGGAAAAAAGAAAAATACCTTAAGGAGTGACTGGGCGGGGAAGAACGGAGTCAGCAATGTTGGGCATGTGCGTAATGTTGCACATGCATGATGACTGATTGGTCAGAGAGGGGCGGGGCCAGCCCGGGACACAATTTGCTGGTTCTCCGAATTGCATAGAATCAAAACAACCGGTTCTATAGAACCAGTCCGAACTGGTAGAATCCCACCCCTGGTTTAAGGTTCAGATGAACTTAGCTACTTAGTTTATGACTTAGTGTTATTGTATGAACGCTATCATGCTGAGTACTTTTGTGTGACATATTAAACCACATTTAATTTGAGCGCAGTTAGTCATCAAATTCTGGGGATGGTTCCACATTGTGGTTAAATCTGGGTGCCTCATCCACAATCTGAATCTCTCATTTATTTAACTGGTGCCTACTATTTTGCCAAGTGTCAGGGCAGTGGTCAGGTGGACTTTGGATCCACACCAGTGGGTAAACAGATTTTAACCTTTATTATTAGCTCTAGCAAACAGATTGAAAAGCATAACATAAAAGACATGTCAGGAAAGATGATATCCAAATATCTTACAAACTGTCAGGATCTATAATGACAGCAGAGATACCCCAAGGGTGACCAGTTTCCACAAGACTCAATGCAGAGGTGGTATTCAGCAGGTTCTGACTAGTTCTGGAAGACTAGTAGCGGAAATTTTGAATAGTTCGGAGAACCAGCAAATCCCACCTCTGACTGGAGATTTTACGGTATCCTTCCCCTGCCATGCCCACCAAATCACAGCCACAGAACCGGTAATAAAAAAATTTGAATCCCACCACTGACCCAATGCTAGATTCTGTGTAGAAGCTCCCAATAAAACAACAACCCCATGGTTTTTATTAAAGTCTGGCATCATGATTTCATGGCTTAGCCAAAGTCATGAGATTGCAAGACATGTCCTTGATTGGATAGCACATGATTCTGTAAAGGGAATTGAAATTTGAGACTTTGGCAATAAGAAAAACTTTGCAACTATATGAATATTTTTTCTCTTCTTTGTTCATTAAAAAAGAATTAAAAAATAAGCAGATTATCTTAGAATGAGCTCTACACTTCTAGACTTTTCTTAATATGAAGAAATCAAATAAACTCAAAATAATAATTGTCTTCCGCATTGCCAATATGCTTACCTTAACAATTGCTTTGTTTGTCATTTGGACCTAGATATGGGAGGTTATTCATTGTTTAACTGCCTAACGTCCTCTGCTCTCTCTTGTTGTTTTTCAATGCTCATAGATAAGTACCTTTCCCAAAATATAGATTTTCCTAATGACCCTCATAGTTTCAATCCCAATTAAACCACTAGAATCTATTTGGGGTGGGGGTAAACCAGCATATGCCAACTGCTTAGCCACCACAAAGACGATGGGGGAAGTTTTAAATAAGAGAAAGAATGACAAATCAGTTTTTATCTTATCTTACCCATGGCTTCTTTTAAAAAAGAATTATTAAAACAAACTTTGATTTAACATGAAATGTAATTTAACATGAAAGAGTGAATACAATCACTGAAGACCATTCCTGTTTCCACTGTTTGATTTCTTCCACCCATAATTTTATCTACCATAAATAAAACCATGCTATTTTCAAGACAGCCCCTCAGAATTTTTGGAAATGGAGGAGCATATCAGCTTAGTAAACAACAAAATAGCATAATTGCACAGCTGTGTAATTAATAATAACCCATGAAATCATTCTCTGCCCCTTTTTAATTCAGCCTTTTCAGTTATATTTAACATAGTACTGTTTTTTCAGGGGGGGTGTTAATGCAATTTTATGTTTTGGTGTTTATACTGTGCATTGTCTTATCTTCAGGAACTTATATGCCATTTCTGATAGGACAGAATGTAACTGATGGTCTTGTAGGACTGAAGCAATATATCAAAATGCTGGCTATGAAGAAAACAGCCTGAAGGTATGAAATATTGCTTGTTGGCTACACCTCCTTCTGGCTGCTTGGAAATTTGGCCTCATATTTTCCACGCTTTTTAACAACTGAGGGTAATTTTTTATTTTTTTCTTCTTTTCCAATGGGCTAGTGCAAGGCTCTTCAAACTTGACAACTTTAAGACTTCTGGACTTCAACTCCTAGAATCCCTCCTCCAGTCATGTTAGCTCAGGAATTCTGGGAGTTGAAGTCCACAAGTCTTAAACTTGCCAAGTTTGNTAGAATCCCTCCTCCAGTCATGTTAGCTCAGGAATTCTGGGAGTTGAAGTCCACAAGTCTTAAACTTGCCAAGTTTGAAGACCCTTAGTTAGCGGTTGGACAAATGAATCATTTCTCCTTGTCTTCCATTGTCTCCTGCTAGGTCAAACTTAGTACCGTGAAGATATCTGGACTTCAACTCCCAGAATTCCCTGACCAATGTGAGCAGAACCGAAGTCATGTTGGATGGCCCATTGAATTAAATAAGGAAGTGTGTCTCAAACTCAGTAGCT
>BHFT01009905.1:0-74488 GCA_004320025.1 Laticauda laticaudata
TCCAATGGATGGCAAGCTTTTTTGTCCGTTTTACATCCTCTTTGCATCCGTTGGTGCAGTGGGACATGGGCTTAAATACCTTATTTACAATGCATTTCTAACCCCTTTCAATTAGATATTATTACTGGCCCAATTGGTATATCTCACAGGGTCTCTTTTAATTGATTCAAGAACTCATTCTTTGATAATATTGTCAAGTACTTTTTTCAATATCTCCCAGTTTGTCAAACATACACTGCTGACTTTTGTATTAATTGTTTCTGTAAATATATCTAAATGGGATGACAGTGGCTTCCCACTACATGTTTCCAGTGTCTCAGAGAACAGTTCTGGGAATCTATTATTTCTGTTAGCCTATTAGTGATAGTAGTATGCACCTCACAGAGAGTGATTTCTAGTAGTAAGAGCCAATTCCTTCCTAAAATGTTTCTGATTCTCTTTCTGTAACAATGATTGGAAGTGTCTCTCGGAAAGACTGTTCCTGCACATCTGCATGGTAGCTTCCACCCCTCTTGCTGCTGTAGTCATGGAAAAAACATAGTAGCCTCAACAACTTGGAAGGAGGCTCCTCAGAACGTAGGAGCGAGAATCCACTCCTAGATTATAGATCTACCTCACAGTCCATTTTCATCTTTCAATTTTGATCCCCATCAGAAGCACTGCGTCATTTTGAGGGTTCTTGTTACAAACATTTCTTACAAACATTTGGAAGATGATACAGTTGCTGACCTTTATTCTTTATTTATTGATTAGTCCTGGGGCCATATCAACGTGCAAAGTTCCAGAAACAAATTATTACTAAAATTTGATAAAAGCAATTTAAAATTGAATTGGATATAATACAATTTAAAATGGAATTGGAATAAAATACAGTCTAAAATGAAATTGGAATAGAATACAATAATTTAAGATATAGATAAAATCTGATACAGTTATACTTCAGTGTCACCCCTGAAATCTACCCCAATCAGTCCCATACATGCAGATCTAAACTGAACTATTTTGCTTAAGTACTGTGTTTGTTAAATGTTATTTTCAGATTCTGGCCATATATAAGGTAAGTTGTTTTGATATGGGGATGCCAATGGGTCATTTGTTTGGTATATAGACCGAGGTATCTGTCTCTCACCCTCTTATACAGGTGCTGGCCTTTATTATTCCCTGCATATTAAAAAAAACAAAAATCTGCAGTCTACATCATTGAATCTGCACACAGAGCACTTTTCCTCACAGAAGTCAATCACTCATCTCTTAAAAAGCATCTCTTTTTAAAAAGGAGTCTCTAAAATTGCAGTGCTAAGATGCATTACACATTTCTGTGATATAAACAACAGTGGCTTCTCTAGATTGCTGAACTTGCTCGTGAAATTTAAATGTCATTATATTGACTGATGGTGCAGCCGAGAAATGATCCTTCAGTAAATTCACAAGTGAATCAAATGATTTAGGCCTTGGCAAAGCAGGAATAGCAAGACTTCTTATTAGAGCAAATATCTAGGCCCTATAGACAGACAACAGGATAGGGTTTTTTTTCCTCAGTGATTTATGTGTTTGCTTTATACTAAAAATAAAGGCTCTCTGTTTATAAAGTAGTTGTCCAACACCAACTGAAGTGTGTCCAAGACTAGCCATTTTTAAAAAAAATTCTGATTATTTCTGACTGGTTGCTCAACCACTTGAATACCCAACTGTCTTCCTGCTGGTCTTCAGTTCTCTGTCAATTCCATTCTCAGTGCCAGTAGTGCTACACCATAGTAGAAAGAATGGAAGTAATACAAAGAGACCCAAATATTATTCTTTAGAAGCAAAATGTTAACTCTGTTGAAAACGCTCTGTCCAACAGCTGAAATCTTTCAAAACTATTTGAGCTGCAATGGGCCAAAAGCTATTACCAACATGCAGTGTCCCCTCGCTTAGAAAACAGATGGATGATTTTATAAGTGTCAAATCCACAAGTTCCATTCTGGAGACAGGATACCAGTTAATGTGTAACAATGCATCAGCTCATTCTGCAGGAATTACTGGGGGCCGTAGTGGAAATTGAAAAGATTGAGGAAGAAGATATTTGCTTTGATGTACTAAGTGGCTTCTTATGTTTTCAAGAGCTCCACCCCAATATTAGTCAGAGAATATATATGCTTGGAAGGGAAAGAGAGAGAAGGAAAACCAGGCAACTAAGGATTTGAAACACATATTTGCAGCATATCTTTCTATTACCACCAATAGACTCTTGGCCTCAGGATGGCTGTTCCGATATGACTCAGAAGGCATCTGTATTAGCCAGTTTAGTACATTAAATACTGCATGTGTCAGAAGGTAATCATGGATCTATCTTGGCTGTGCTCAGGAAAAAAAGAACAATCTTCATATATTTGCTACTGGATGAGATTTGAAATGGTAGGCCAGTGTGATACAGAAATGGAATTGAAATGTCAAGTGAAATTTAAAGTAAAGAAAGAAAAAGGACTCCAATGCTTCTTTAATTTCCCTGGTTGTGGAAAGCTTTTGAAGGTATTACAGTAAATTTATCTTTATAATTAGAAAGTTTCTACCATCCCCACTGAAGTCAATGAGAGTGGGTTTTTTTTTGCCATCAGCTTCAGTAAAGGCAGAATGGCGCTTCCCAAAAATCATTTAAAAAATATTACCTTCCAAGTTCATATCAGTGACACATGTTACTCTTTTACCCCAATACAAAGGGTTTCAATTTTATGATTTTTTGATTACACATTCAAATTTGTTTGAAAAGCAGGAAGCTCATTCTAGCATTCTTACAGCAGCCTTCTCTGTGGTGATATTTATTAAACATTCTTGAGGTTTTTGCTGAAGCTAACAAAAATATCTTTAAAACCCTGCATGTTGTCCTGCTTTTCTACTCAGGGCAACTTTGCCCATGATAGTGGTAAAATATTCAACACAATATCCTCAGCAATTTTCTTATTTTAAAAAGCTGAGAAAACTTTGCCATTTGCTCAACTTTAGATACACATTTATATGCACCATGCCTCATGTTTGTTTATGAGGTGGCTAAAACAGCTAGAAGCATGGGAATGGTTTGGAATCCAAGTTTTCATTTGAAAACCATGAGGACTTCCACAGGCCCAGATTCTAAAATTAATTTGCTTTAAGAGCAGTATTTCAATGAAGAGGCTGCCAGATCTGGGCTGCAGAACTCAAGAGGACTATTAAATTAAAGCAGATTTCTGTGTCTCTTCGTTGGTTTTTAGGGGTCATCAGCCCAAATCTGGTAATCCTGACTGAAGAAAACCATGAGAAGGGTATTATTGCAATTTTACTGGTAAGAATGACCTACAAAATTAAGATAAAAGAAATTGTTGACTTCCTGATCCAAAGTTTAAAAACATCAGAGGGATTATAAAGAGCAGTAGGGATTATAATGACTACGGGTGTATAATAATTCTATGTTGGAATGACTCTCCTTTTCAGCAGTAGCTTCATGAAAATAGGGTTTGTGGTAAGTATGGCTTTCTACAAAGCATTTTTTCTTTCCACCCCATTGATGATTAGGATGGGAATTTCAGTTCAGCAACATCTAAAGGTTCACGTTAGATGTTCGCTTTAGAGGGTGGAGAGGGTTAATTTATTTTCCAAAGCACCAGAAGGCAGGACAAGAAAAAAATGGATGGAAACTCATCAAGGAGAGAAGCAACCTGGAATTAAGGAGAATCTTCCTAACAGTGAGGACAATTAACCCCTGGAACAGCTTGCCTTCAGAAGTTGTGGGTGCTTCACCACTAGAGGTTTTTAAGAAGATTCTAGATAGTCACTTATCTGAAATGGTATCGGACAGAGGTAGTATTTAGCCAATTCTGACAGGTTCTGGAGAACCAGTAGTGGAAATTTTGAGTAGCTTGAATGACAGGATGTGACTGGTTCTTTCTCCCTTCTAAGCAACTTCTTTCTTATTCATGGAAGAAAAATAACCAAGTAATTGTTGGAAGATCAGCATCATAAGGTAGATAATTGTTTGAGTGAATGAAAAGAACAAAACCTTTGAGATAACAATGATTTGTTTGTTTGTTTTGTTTTCATATGGAAAGCAGTCTAATGCCATCAGAGCTTTTAACCAAAGTTTTGTGAGTTTAGTTGATTGAATAAGTGCAGGAATACAATAATAGGACTACCAAATCTGGATAATCATTAGACCGTGACAAACTGTAAGAGTCTTTGCTTCTATCCAGTGGTTGTCTATATTTTTATAGCTCAGATCTGGTACAATTGTTAGTTTTATTTATCCATTCTATCCCATACAATGATCGTACATGTATTTGTGGAGCTGAAGAGGTAGAAGATCTGACATATATTATTCAACTGCTGCTTGTATAAGGAGGTGAGAGATAAGTACCTTGATCCACATATTAAAACAACATACCTCCTATCTGACCAGAATTTGAAAATGACATTTAATACAGCACAATTTCTGACAAAATGGTCCAACTGAGATAAGTATATGTGGGCCTGATTGGGGTAGATTGCAGGGTGATACAGTAATATAATTTTATGTCATTTTATTCTATTTTACATATTTATGCATTAATAATTGTATTTTATCCTATAACTTGTATTTACCTACTCTTATTTTAAATTGATTTTAATGGTAACATATGTACAAACCTTGTACATTGATATGGCCTATATCCTGATCAATCAAATAATAACAAAATTAGTTTTATTTCCCTTAAAACAGTTAAATTGCTGCCCTACCAAGAAACTGCAACTAAAATGCAATTAATTCAGTAATCAACTATAACAGGAAAGTTCTCAGCCCCTGGTGCCCTTTCATATGTGTGAATCAAGTATCATTCCTAATCTATGAATCTTTTCTGTTGTCCATGTTTTCTTGAACAACTGATAAAAATGCAACCTTAAGTCCCGGTCCCACTGCACTTATGGATGCAAAGAGGATGTAAAACATTAAAAAAAGCTTGCCATCCATTGGAAAACGCGATGCATCCGTTGTGTACTCACTGCATACGTGTTTCATACGCTCTATCCCTCCAGCATCCGTCCACTGCGATTTCATCCACACAAGAAGTTTTGAGCTGCACAAAACTTTGTGAACGGATGAACTTTCTGCCATGTATGATGTAAATCCATGACATACGAGCAACAAACGTTCTATGTCCATTTATCATCCATTAAACGTCCGCTGTATCTCTCTGCATCCTCTGGGCATCCTCACAACTCACATCCGCTGCAGCTGAAAATGAAAAGAGGGAGGAAAGAAAAGGGACATGGAACGACTATAAATCGTTAGTAGCACAGAAATAGAAAGGATGTGCAGTGAACGATTTGCATCCGATCTGCGCAGCATCCCCTTTCTTTCCTTTAGGCGTACGTGATGCATCCGCTTCATCCGCTATACGTCCTCTTTGCAATTATCTCCCATAACCCCTTTGGAGGTGTCATCCCCTTCCATCCGCTTTCATCCGTTAGGCTTCTGATGAACATCCGTTTAACATCCCCGCTACATACTACCCATGTCCGTTCTTTTCTGTTCTTTTCTGTTCTGTTTATGCAAATTTTTGCCATTTTTTGGAGTGGATGACAACGGATGGACCCACCCCCCAAAATTTTGCTCATCCGCTGTGCCCTTTATGCATACGTTTTGCGTCAATCAGCCAGTGGGACCGAGCCTTCATAAGCAGAACACCTAAGATTCAGAAAATAACAAAACTGGTAGTGGATACTACAAGAATGCAAACAAAGTTTTCCAGGTTTGAAAATAGAAATAGCATAGTTGATAAAGTCAATTTGTCTTTTCCATAAAATGCAGAATGGAAACACATCTATGGGAGCAATGGAACTGGGGGGTGGGGGGAAATGGAGGAGGTTTAATTATTTTCCATCTAGCTGGATCACACTTTCTAAACTTTGACTTTCTAGTACAAAAGATCAGGGATTACAAAAGTCTGAACTCACCTGTGCTTTTATGGATTATGAAGGCTGAATGCATTTACATGCTACCTTTGATCCCTATATCAGGATTAAGAATAATTTTCAGTAAAAGGAATGACTTTAATTTTCATTTGATGATGAATATTCTGTTTATTCACTTGCTTACTTATAAATGGCAGCAGCTGTATTAACATTTTAGAGGTTGATGAATTTCCAGCCACTGAGATTTAGTCAATATTTAAAAACATAAACATGATGGTGACATGCAACAGTTATGCAATGTAACTTGAAAGAAAAGGAAAGAAAATTAACATAGTGGTGGACAATCTTGGATGGATTCAGGTGGTACAGAGATCCATTTTCAGAGACTGGTGAGAAGAACTGATGGGCACCATGAGATGGCATGTAGAAATTTGACTGGGCAGGGGTTAGGAGGATATTAAATTTAGGCTAGTAAATTGGAGGAAATGAGGAGTATAGTTGGATGATGACTGAACAGAGCATGATGGCCTCTGATTGGATAATATTATATGGAAAGTATGTACAAATGTATATCTATCTTTTAAATGAAGAATGTGGGGAATCTGAAAAAGAGACAAAACATGCCCCTTTTGTTTGGGAAGTGTGAAAGACAAAAATAATATTGGAGGAATCCTTACATAGATAGAACTATGGATTAAAAGGAATAATTGTTAGTTGTTAGTTTGGAAATCAGACATTGCCTTTCCTTTATTCTTGGAATCTAGGGCAAATCGTTTATTTTTTACCCTTGGGTTTTTTTTTTTTTAATATCTGGATATTTTTCTGCAGCAGCCATTTTGTGATAAACCAGCTAAGCTTGCTAGATGGATTTTCCAGGTCACAAGAAGTGGACATTCTATTTCATTAAAGTAATAAAACCAATTTTAACACTTTTCATGTGTTAATTACAATCTAAATTATAAGTATTTTTTAAGTTTAAAAATGTAAAGCAACTGAACATAAACCTCATATTTTTGTATTAACTAACATTGCTAATGCTCTAGGGAAAGGCCATCACATCTTAAAATGAATTACTGGAATGAAATTAGCTTTAAGAATGGAAGGATCCTGTAAAAGCAAGGACATCATGATAGGGTAGGTCATTCTTTGTAGGCTTCTGGAATGTAAAACCTAATGATTGCATGTTATTTTTCTTAAGATCACAAAAAATATTTGATATCTCAACTCTGAAAAAAGAAGTAAGGAAAATGCTGTTGTCATAAAAATAATGCATTTTTGCAACTAAGATTTTGTGGAATACAGGAAACAAAACTATAGGCAAGATTTGTAGTGGTCCTATCATATTAATGAAATCTGACATACGTACCTTTTAATGGCATAAAAAAAATCAGTTCCAGAAATATATCTCCTGTTGATTTACTTGGAGGAAATACATATTTAAAAGAACAGCAACATTTCTTTGATAAAGGAGACGGCACCACATATTTCAATTCCCAGTAATGACACTCTAGCGGTATAAATATATCACATATAGGCATCTGGTTTTATGTTGCTCAGACATATAATGCATTAGAATTAATTTTAAAGTAATTAAAATTTGCACCCAAAGGAAACATTTAGAAAAACAAACTGTCTCCAGAGGATAACTGGAACTTAAACAATAGCTAATGGTTCTTTGCTCAGTATCCTTACAGTCATGTTGCTGTCAGCGTTCCAAGTAACAACCTCCAAATTAAAAGACTCCAAGACTGCCATCTTCTCAAAGATCCATTTTATTAGAGATTTTTTATAAGATATTTTATTGGTACATCTGAGGAAAACCTGAATCTGAGATTTCCAGGTTTTCCTTATCCCAAAAATAATCCAAAATCCAACCCAATAGTTCATCACATGGTCCAGTCATTACTTCATTCCAACTGGAGACTATCCCCAGACACTCCCCTCCAGGTGCAGAGTAACATATCCTTGACTCTCTGAAAAAGGAATTTTGTGGCTAATTTTCTATTGCTCCTTGAAGTCCCCCTCCCAATTTCCCAGGCACTGAATGTGGCAGCTCAGAAGCCTCAAAGAAAAATGGTTTCCCAGTTGACAGTTGTTTTAACTTGCCAAACAACAATATCCCAACTGCAATTCTCATGTGGCTGCAGTTGGATACCTGGATGAAGTACTTGACACAGTTATGCCTGTGAAAGACAGACGGGACAGTGATAGATTTGCTGCAATAATTTTCCCCGTCTCCAAATCTTGCTTTAGATTGTGTCTTATCTTACCTGTATAACTTTGTGTGCGGGGGATGAGGTTACCTCACAGAGGAAGAAGCCATCCCCACATGTGTCTGCTATGACATCGGCAGGATGAAGAAACCTGCCTGGAACAATGATCCTATAGAGGACTAAGCAGACTAAGCACCCTAGCAACTGCTGTTGAAATTGCAGGGTTCTTTCTTATAAATGCTTGGAATATCACGTACCATGAGTCCTTTACCTTTTGGAAGAAATCTCTGCTGGCAGTAGGCCATTTTAGTCACAGCTTTGCTTCTCAGTGATTAAATCAGTGACAAAGCTGAGAATCTCAGTCCAGATTCTTGTGAGCACTTTGGCCATATCTGGATGTTTAGAGCAGAACAAACATGAAACCAACATGAAATTCCATTATGATATCCATACATATAAATAATCCCCAAGGAATGAGGGCTGGATATGCAATCAAAGTATGAGCCATAATCCATCATTCAAGTGGTGCCATTCTGTCTTCAGATTCTCTTTCCTTAACATGAAAACCTCCCAAACACTGACATTCTCTGGATACTGGCTATTGCTAATTTTACTTTCTCTCTGTCTTTGTTTCTGTCCACATACTTTTTTTCCAAAAGGCAAAGGGCTCATGGCACCTCATATTCCATGCATTTACATGAAAGAACCCTCCAATCTCAACAGCAGTTGCCAGTGTGCTTCTGCTTAGTCCTCTACGGGGTCACTTTCCTCTCTGGAGTCACTTTCCAGGTAGGCTTCATCATCCTGCTGATATCATAGTAGACAATGATAGGACATAGAACTGGAACCCTGCAAAGCCTTTACAGCTTTATTGATGGAGCAATTCCCACTATATGTACTCTTCCAGGGTGCACTCTCAGGGAAGTTGGTATTCCCATATTAGTCTTTTTCTTTCAAGATCAACTTTTCTTGAGCTGCAATATGCTTTTGCCATGTATGTCATTGTTAATAATGGATGATGGATAGGTTGCCTCTGGAATTTGGTCAGGATGATGAGAAAGCTTGATGAATCTAGGAACTTTTTGAGATTGTGCCCCAAAAAGCAAGCAAACTTTTAGTCTGTTTTGTCTTCATGAGAACTTTTCTCTCTGTATAGGTCTCTAACCTTTATCCCAGAAGGGTAATGTGTTTTCCTTGCAGGCCTCCTCCCTTTTGTATCCTGTGCTCCAAATGAATGGCTGGGAACAAGAACAAATAAAGGTAGCCCTTGATCAGACCTGAGCCCAAAATTTCTGTTCCTAGCGAAACACATTGCCCTCCTGGGATAAAGGTTAGAGACCTATTCAGAGAGAAAAATCCACACTAATGAGGACAACAGAGAGAGATGGACAGTGACTTCAGCTTCCTCCATCATCTGTGAAGTATGAATAGGGTCAGGGAAGCAAGAGATGTGATAATGGAAAGTGGGAAATGAGAAACAGAAGTTCTTAAGTGAATTTTTGCCCCATTTTATGACCTTTCTTGCCACAGTTGTTAACTGAATCACTACAGTTGTTAATTTAGTAACATGGTTGTTAAGTGAATCTGGCTTCTTCATTGATTTTGCTTATCGGAAGGCCACCAAAGTTGATCACATGATCCAGGATAGTGCAACCATCATAAATATGAATCAATAGCCAAGAGTCTGAATTTTGATCATCTGACTATGGGGATGCTGCAACAGTAGTAAGTGTGAAAAACAGTCATAGGCCAGTGCTGTAGTAACTACAAACATTCAATAAACAAACTATTGTAAGTCGAGGACTACGTGCATCCAAGGCCTGGCAAATATGCTGTTTTATGTTGCATGTGCTAATCCAAGAGGGCTCATTGGCATTGTATGTTTGCATGTGGTGATCCAAGAGGGTTCATTGATAGTGTATCCCTATCATTGTTAACTCCCTGCAACTATTGGAAGTATGCGACTACCATTCTCATTGACTCCATCCCTCATGGATGGGTTTTTTTCAGCATTGGTATTGTATATTCCAAAATTTCTGTCCCATCCCAGTTGGATCACACTTAAATTATAACAGGTGGCTGACTCTTAAGTTCAAGCATTCCATTGCAGATTTCCCCAGCCTGTTGTTATCTAATATTTTGAATTGTTATCTTTAACCAGATTTGCAAGCTCTCAAAATTCTATTTGCAAACATAAATGCAAAACAAAAGAACAATCTATGTAGGAAAATATTGACTTCATATTGAATGAACGAATGAATGAAGGAGTATATTTTTAACGTTTGCTTTTCTTTCTTCTTGTTCTATTTAGCCATGAAGAGGATTGCCAGATTGATTTTCCCACTCATTTTTTTGCTGATCTGTGAGGTAAATGGACAGAGGCGCACCAAACCTCCCAAGAAACGTCCGACTCCTTCACTCCCTGAGCCAATTGA
Organism: Laticauda laticaudata; assembly: GCA_004320025.1. Taxonomy (NCBI): domain Eukaryota; kingdom Metazoa; phylum Chordata; class Lepidosauria; order Squamata; family Elapidae; genus Laticauda; species Laticauda laticaudata. The sequence continues at coordinate 10,550 of BHFT01009905.1, forward strand.
ACCGACCGAGTTCCCTCCACCTCTTCCACCAGGACCACCCTCAGTTTTTCCAGATTGTCCCCGAGAATGCTTCTGCCCCCCAGATTTTCCTTCAGCCATTTACTGTGACAGCCGCAACCTGAGAAAAGTCCCACTCATCCCACCCAGGGCCCAATATGTGTACCTTCAAAACAATTTCATTGATAAGATCTCTGAAGAATCTTTCAAGAATGCAACAGGGCTGCGGTGGATCAGTTTGGACAATAACCGCATTGATTCAGTGGGATCACAAGTACTACAAAAGTTGGATAATCTTGTCTTTCTGTACATGGAAAAAAATTTCCTCAAGGAAGTGCCCAACAACTTGCCTCCCAATCTTGAGCAACTTAGGCTGAGCAGAAACCGTATCTCCAAAATCCCTGAAAATGTATTCAGCAAGTTAGATCACCTCCTCCTTTTAGATCTTCATCATAATCAACTGGATAATGGAGACTTCAAAAAGAACACTTTCAAGGGGCTCAAGAACCTCATGCAACTCAACCTGGCTCATAATCGGCTAAGCAAGATGCCTCCTGGGGTTCCCAAAGCCATTCACCAACTCTTTCTTGATGAGAATCAAATTGATAATATCCCTAACAATTACTTCAAAGATTTCTCCAATTTGGCCTTCATCAGGCTTAACTATAATAAACTGTCTGACAAAGGATTGCCTATCAACACTTTCAACATCACCAATTTGCTGGTTTTGCATTTGGCATACAACAACCTCACCAGCATCCCCTATATCACCCCCAAGTTGGAGCACCTCTACATGAATGACAACTCAATTCAAAGTGAGTTGGCACAAGTCTGTAATTGGTTAGATCTACAAGAGATCCTGTTTGTGGGGGGAAAGGGGAGTGGGAAGTAGTAGATTATTTCATGACTCAACATTCATTTTAAAAACTCCAAAATGGCTTACTTCTGTTGATGTTTTCAAGGGAACCTTAGTAAGAAATCTTATTCTTCCTCATTGTTCCTAACTCCATGGGATTCCACAAAATTATAAATTCCATCTTGCCCAAAGCTGTAACTTTATGACTGATGATTGAACAGAACAGGGTGGGTGGTAGAGTAGAGAGGAGTCAGACTGAGAGAAAATTGTTCTTTTCCATGCAAATTGTACTATTGCCATATAAAGAAACATTTAGATCTTTCCATATAACAAAAATGGAAATTATTTTTATGTTTCTTTGATATAGGAAGAAAGAGAAAGGGAGGGGAAAAAGTCAGCATCCGTCCACTTACTTTTCTGTGGCTTCTGTCAATCTACGGCTAATAGATTTTGGCTTTAGGACTGATTTATTTTCCCAAGACTTCTCTCTTTCCTGAGAAATCACTGCAAATCAAAACAATTTTAATTTTTTGCATACTATTTTTATATTAATTTAAATTAATGAATGACTGTGTAAAGGAGTACGGAGAAAAAATATCAATGAGTTTTCACATTTTGTGTCTTTAAATGTGATTTTTTAAAATCAACTTATATTTTGCATACGATTGGGAAAAGCCTTAATTTAATAAATTAGTTTGTATCTTTTAGAATACATCAACATAGCTGTAGAGAAATAAAACATTTCTCCTTCCTGTTCCCAGGAGTATGTTCAGTAGGAGTTCCCAACATCTGTTGCCTTAATTGAAAACATCTGCATTTAAGAAATGCAGAATTCCTTCCAGAATGTCTTAACAAGGAAGTAATAAAGAATATAATGAGCTGCTATACTTCAAACCAACCCCAAAAGCTTGGGTTTTTCTTTCAAGTTAAATTTTTGGCAATTCTGTAGGTCAGTAAAATGTCCTTATAAGATGGACCTTTAATAGGAAGGACCTGAATCTTATTTCAAGCCCAGAATTTCAGTAGACAATCATAACACTCTTACACATCTTAAATTAAAAGAACTGAAGGTTGTTTTTCAAAGTTGTGCATACATTTCTGAGCATTAGTCTGAACAGTAATGATAAAATATTTTCTATTAGCAGATACTAATGTTTTTAATTTTACTTTTCATAATACTGCTTTAAGATACAAAAAGGGAGGAAAGATTCGAAAAATACAAAAGATAAATAATAGAAACAAAAGAAACAAGGTAAAAAATATAACAGAATAACAGAATCAGTAAGTCCAGATAGAGGGGACAGTTACCATCCTACTGTCATTCCCAGCCTAGCCATTATGTTCTGGAGGCTTCCTCAGTACTTGCTGTAGGATCTTTCTCTTCTTCCTCCATGGTGGTGCAGTGGTTAGAGTGCAGTACTGCAAGCTACTTCTGCTGACTGCTGACTGCCTGCAATATGACAGTTCAAATCTCATCAGGCTCAAAGTTGACTTAGCCTTCCATCCTTCCCAGATCGGTAAAATGAGGACCAGATTGTTGGGGGCAATATGCTGACTCTATAAAACTGCTTAGAGGGGGCTGTAAAGCACTGTAAAGTGGTACATAAATCTAAATGCTATTGCTATTGCTATTTTTTCCTGTCTGTGAATGAATAAGAAAAGAAAGGATAGATGTATCCATCTGAAAAACTTTGTAAACATCTTTACCCAGTCAAGTCTAGATGAAGCTAGGACCTTAGATATCATCTTTCATGTATTGTGTTCACACACATATAAAGGGGTTGGAACCATGATATCATGATGCTGTTCTTCAGATTTTGATCTCCCAGTCAAAATCTGCTAGATGGTATTTTGTCAACTCAATCAGAGCTCCATTCCCTTTGTGCATGGGTGAGGTCTGCTGTCATACTGCTGCGCTAAATATTGTGGAATATGCTATCAGATCAGGAAACAAATATTTTTGACCTCTTAATAGGTTCCTTCACTATTAGTTGTACTGGCTAAGGTGTTTAGGTATACAGACCAGCATCATCCAAAGAGCTGCAGGTTCTTTGCCCCTATCTTAGTGCCATGTTTTTACAACATATGTAAACACTTGTAATTCTTCAAATGTTACCAACCCAGCTAGCATGCCCATTGATACAGTCATGCTGAACTTAACAAAGTCTGAAATACCACAAAACCCAAAATATATGTTAGCAGCTTTTCAGACTGACTTATATTTAAAAGGCATAAGGTTTTGTAAACGAGCTCACTTTATCTGATGTATAGAGAATTCATGCAGGAATTAAATTAGAATAAGGCAGGGGGAGGGAAAGGGCAGGATAAACAGATCAGTTATGCTGAGGCAAGTTACATATAAAACAGATGAGCAATACTTTCTCCATTAACAATTATGTTTTTTTTAAAAAAAAAACTGTTGTTTTTGTAGAGTTTTTCCAAGATATCCTGATTTTTTTTAAAAAATATATGTGAGTTCAACAATTTCTGGCTCAAATACACCATTAAAAGTTTCTTTTTTCCCCCCAGATGGTTATTCAAATCTATAATGGTATGTCCTGAGGGACTGAAAAGTTTTGTGATTAATTTATGCTTGTTTTGATCCTGATGTTAAACTTGTATCCATTCATTATTTTGAGCCGTGGTGGCACAGTGATTAGAATGCTACTTCTACAGGCTACTTCTGCTGGATGCCAACTGCAGCAGTTTGATAGTTCAAGTCTCACTAGCTCAAGATTGACTCAGCCTTCCATCCTTCTGAGATCAATAAAATGAGGATCCAGCTTGTACAGGCAATATGCTGACACTGTAAACCAGGGGTGTCAAACTCAATTTCATTGAGGGCCCCATCAGAGCTGTGGTTGACCTCGGGGGGCCAGATGGGTGTGGCCAACTGGGTGGGTGTGGTGAACTTGATGCCACTCCCCAAACTGCTGGCATGTTTTCTCTTTGCATTGGGTAGACTGGGCCAAAGCCATGCTGGCTTGATCTTTCCTCTTCGCACTGAGTAGATTGGGCCAAAGACACTGGCCTGATTGTTCCTCTTTGCACTAGGTAGACCCAGATGGCCCCTTGGGTCAGATCCAGCCACATCACAGGCCAGATGTAGCCCACAGCCCTTGAGTTTAACATCCCTGCTGTAAAGCATTTAGAAAGGGCTGCAAGAAAACTGTAAATCATTATATAATATCTATTGCTATTTTGTGCAGTTTGTCCTGTTTGTTCTATGTAGACTCCAGAGGGACAATATTGGCAGATGATGGTATAGATTTCATTAGAGGAAGAACATGTAATGGTACCTCTAATCATATTTATGAAGTTGCTGGAATCTGTATGGCACTGCTGGTGTAAAATAGACAACTGGGCTTATTACATAGTCTTGTTTGCTTGTTAACATAATCTTCTTGTTGTTTTTTATTGCATGTGAGAATCTGCTTCATATTGGGTGGTTATCTATGTGTGGATATGGGTTCTGCTACTCTGTCTGAGAAAGTGCAATGTCATTGCCCAAAATGGCCTGTAGTTTATTAATAATGTGCTTGAGTGGGGCTTTTCAATGGTCTAATATAGCAATAGCAATAACACTTACACTTATATCCCACTTCATAGTGCTTCACAGCACTCTCTAAGCAATTTACAGAATATGCCCCCAGCATGATCCTCATTTTACCCACCTCAGAAGGATGGAAGGCTGAGTCAAGCTTGAGCCTGGTGGGATTTAAATTGCCAAATTGCAGGCAACCGACAGTCAGCAGTGTAGCCTGCAGTACTGTACTTTAACCATTGCGCCACTGAGTGGTTAGATGATCAGTACAGCATAATCTTGTATAAAGTAATATCCTGCAAGTTTATTGAACTCCATAACACTATACTGGTTAGAAGATTATATAATGTACCATGTTTGATAAGCATGATGTGGAAGGCTTAGAAGTCAGAGCTATCCAGAGAAGGAAACTCCAGATCCAGTTTTTGGCTCTCCCATTTGCTCTTAGATTTGCCCCACATTGCAATTAGTCAACAAAAAGTACTTGATTTATTCCAAGATGATTATACAAAAGGCACAATAAGTTGGTTTCTATAAGGAAAGCTTAGTGCAAATTTCTGAGTTATCAATATCGTTCACAATTAATAAATTGTATTTATAAATTTTGAATATGTAGATGTAGATCTCATTATGACAACATTCATAATCATCATGACAAAATAATGAAATATGAATCAAATGCACATCTGAAGACAAGCATTTTACTAAGTATATTATATAACAAACATACTTGTTAGAAAAGCAGTCCATAAATGTTCTGTGTTATAGGCTATATTGCATAGATATGAAGAAATATGATGCTACTAACTTTTCTTTCCATTTTCATTCACTCTAGGGAGTTCTGCAACAGGGAACCTTAATATTCCTGAAATTTCACTGCACAATTTAGAATTCTAAAATATGTAGGAATCCTTCATGGAAACAAAAGGCTTTGTATTACAGTTTTTCATCAATGTGTGTGTAGAAGGAAGGGAAGGAATAATAAGTTAGAGCAAAGAAAGTACATGTACTAGCTTGTTCATCCCTGGTCTTCACTGCACATTTCTAATATCTTAAAGCAGAACAAAAAAAAACTATAGCTTGTAAAGTTATAGAGAAGATTAAAATCCTAACTATTATAAAACATTGCAGGTTTTCTAAGGAGCTTTAGAACGTTATTTTTATACTTCTATTTTACACTAACTGTTATCTACTTTTGTAGATACTCAGTATTTAGGAGTGATTTATATAGACCCTTTATTAAATGAATGTGGGGGAAAAAAGCATGGGAATGAAAAACTGAATAGAAAAGGTTTTGTTTACTGCAGGCAAGGGAAGTTTCCTGCATGATTTCAAACAGAGGAGTAGAATTATAAATACCTTTAAGCTGGAAGGGACTATTGCAATAATACAATATTGTATTTGAATAACTCTGTCAATAATTAGTTGATGAATAATAAATGCTGAAAGAGCAGATTGGAATATGAAACTGATGATCTCTGCAACTTCCCTAACCCTAGCTTATTACTTACCTGTGGGTTTTTTTCTTTTTTCTTTTGCCTTCAGAAATCAATGGGACTCAGATATGCCCCACTTCTCTGGTCTCTCTTAATGCAGCATCTTCAGATCTTGAAAATGTGCCACGTCTTCGCTACCTGCGCCTTGACGGCAACCTACTGAAGCCACCCATCCCTTTGGACCTGATGCTGTGTTTCCGACTCTTGCAGTCGGTTATATATTAAGCCTTGCAGCAATTGCCACTACTTGGAACTTTGGCTTTGCACAGTGACTTGATTCCAGTCTATGTTAGACAAGGAGAATATACCTTAGCATCTCTACCCAGGCTTTTCCTGCTCCACTCTGCTCCATTCTCCTTTGGCTGCTGGAAGCTCTGTGCTTTGTGCAGCTCTCTTTTATACAGCATTTTATGGATGCTTTTTGCCCCTCAAATGTTGCAAGGAGTCTTCTGACATGGGTGCAGCCTTCACAGAAGATCATGGCAATATTGCAATATTGATTTCTGCTATATTGCCCTTTATCTATATATTAGAGAGAGAGAGAGAAGAAAGCATGCCTAAATGTATTTAGCGTGCAGCCTTGCTGTCTAGAGTTTGGCAAAGCATTGCTGGTATTCTGACATCACCAAGCATACAAAATAAGTTAGATTTGTTATCATTTGTTATCATTTAGATGGATAAAGAGTTAATGTGCCATTGTTGAATGATGCTGAATTAATAGGTGAGGGATAGTCAGATTAACAGGTATAATAGCTTTAGCAAGTGTGACCAAATACACAGTGTACTGTACATAGCAGGTTGCATACTGTGCAGGCAAGGCAGTATGTAGAAGATGAAATGAAGAATAATGGAGAATTTTTTTCCTGTTTGTGCTCCTTGGGAATTAAAACTGCTGGTGCAGCTTTGCACTGTGGAATGTAATGAGTAACTAAATACAGCATAACCTTCAGGACTGGGGATGACATGTTTAGCAGCAATAAGTTAGACGACCTCCTCATTTTCATAATTTTACTCCACATAGATTGGCTGAAACTCAAATGCAGTGCTAAAGAGAAATAAAGCAAATCCAGTACTAGACAGAAATTGCCACCCAATAGGGTGACATACTTGAATAGGACAGGTCCATAATTATCATGATGATTTCAAGGTTATCTTCACATCTGATTCCCCTTCCCCAAATTGCACCTAAGGATTATGTCATTAATCAAGGGAGCAATCTGTACCTCTTGAGGACCTAGGGCTTTGCTAGCTTTCTATGCATGGTAATCAGCAGCCTTAGCAACAGTTATCCAGGCATAATGAAGGAAATTATCCTCCCCCTTTGTTACACAAGAAATGTCGCTGCCCTACCGATAAAGTCATACAAGTGGAGGATCAATAAATAAATGTTAAATTGTACTTGAAAAATATTTTAGCAGTGGCTGGAACCACAGTACCTATGGTTGATATGGTATCCATAATACCAAAACATGGCATACATATTTAAAAACTCATCAATATTTCTAATACAGAACCTTGCAAGATCACAGCATTCATGCCTTTAGTCATTTTTTATTTTTTTAAAACTGGGGGTATTGTGCCAAATCCTATGATGGTACTCAAAAATGTTGTTGATCTGTGAACCCTACAGTGTGCAAATGTAAGTAAATGCAAATAATCAAGTATTAGCAGACTTACCGTATGGTGTACAGGGATAAAAATCTCTGTTATGGGAAAGCCAGAAGGAGCTATTTCACATGGTCTTCCCATTTCTTGTGCTATTCTTTGTTTGTGTTATATTTTGAATATAGAAAGAATAAAGCTGTTCAGTAACAGGCAATGAAGTACAAAGTAAGTAATCCTTTTTTAAAAAAGCACTCGCAGAGCACTAATTCAGAGACACACCCCAAAATTGTGAGCTCTTTTTGGGTACTCTGGATGAAATTATGAAAACATACAGATCACATTAAAGAAAATGTTTCTGCTTAAACTTTTTATGAAAGCTCATCTGGGAACAAAGCCTTCAGACTCACTGAGAAAATGTCTCAGTGAAAGTACCACTCTGCACAAAAAACAAAATACATCTTTCTTTCTTTAAAAAAAAAAAAAAAAGCACAATATGTATTTTTACTGAATCAGCAAAATCAAAGACAAGCCAAAATCAAAGCTACAAGAATGATAGTCACATGATCATCCATTTACCAGATGAATTTTGTATCATACAGCAATCACTATATGTTATTTACCCTCCTAGTTAGGCCCAAGGGGATTTCTACAAATAAATGCGATGCTAGAATGTAATGTAGTTTAAGCCAGTGCTTTTCAAGTTGTTTTTAAAACATTGCTTTAAAACTGATCAGCTTCCTAATATTTTACAGCAACCTTTTATTTTTCAGAAGTAAGAATGGACAGAGAGCACCGGTATTGCTAAAGAAGGTCTCTGGACACCTTTGTAGCCATAGGTAGCCATTCCTTTTCCTAATTTTATTATCCATTGATTTTCCATTTTCCCATTAGATCAGTTTGTCTGTTTTGAAATCAACCGAGTCCTCTCAGAGTCTCCAAATGTCAACTGTCCCTTCCTCAGGGGAACATTACACTTTGCATTACCCTTTGCAACATTTACAAATTAAACAGGCTTCACAACTGAGATTGTTATTATTCTTATGGTTGATCACAGAGTCAGCCAGATGTTTAGACTGGATTTGGCTTTTTTATCCATCTTCCCATATTGTTTGATGGTGTTAAAGGTATCTTCGCAGGATGCAAGCTTTTCCAGGTAAAGCTGCCTTTTGCAATTGACTGATGGGGATTTTTATCACTATTAATGGTGTTCAAGCGATGCTCCATAGGTTTTCGAATTGCATCCAAGAAACCTATTATTATGGGTACTATCTTTGCTTTCTTTTGGCATAGTCATTCTATTTCAATTTGCATCTCTTTGTATTTTATTATTTTCTCCTGCTTTTCTCTTCTATGTTGCCAATCTTAGGTACGGCAATATCCACTATCCTGATTTTTATTTTTCTTAATGACAATTCTTAAGCAAAACTGTCATTAAATGGATTATGTGGCCAGTATTTGTCTGTTGGAATTCTAAAGTCTCAGAGCATTTTAATCTTTTTAATGTACTGGCTATGTAATATGTTGTTTTCCCATGTCTCTTTTCTGTTCTTCATTTGGGTTTCTTGTAGACCAGTTTGGTCCAGTAATGTAATAAGATTTTCTGGTATATTAGCTTCGCAGCATTTTCTTTACTGTTCTTCAGATATTCTTCCAATGCCATTTTTTCTTATTCTGCATCTGATGCATGTGCAACATTCCATGTCCACCTATTTTTCTTGGTAAGTAGTCTGTCAATGTCACTCCGAGGGTGAAGAGCATGATTCATTGTCATTATTTTCCTAGCCTTCCTATCCAGAGCTTTAGCCCTGCTTAACTCTAATCCATTATTCCATTTGTGTATCTAAGGACTGGAATTGCCTAGATGTTAATTGTTTTAATGGTATTTCCTTCACTGAGTTTGGATACATCCACGTAAAGGAGGTGGGATAGCCTGGCAAATGTTTTTAATGTTTGGTAGAAATGGCCTGAGTTATTCAGTATCATTGACAGAGGAATCAGTGCATTGACAAACAGTAGTGCTAAAAGTGAGTCTCCTTGAAGGATTCCTTTCTTGACATTAACCTGTCTCAATCTGTCACAATTGCCCGGCAACTCTGTCTTCCATTGTACCATTGATCTTTGCACAAAGCTTCTGAGATTTCTACTGACACCTGTTATTTCTAGGCATTTGATTATCCAATCATGTGGCAGGATAAAATGTTTCTTGTAATTAATTCACACTACATTGAAGCTGGTTATCCTTCTTTTGCAGTTTTCCAAAATCTTGTCAATTAGGAGCTGATCTTTTGTTCCTCTGCTGTTTCCTTTCTGTTCAGGTGGAAAGAGCTTGTTTTCAGTTAGATGTCATCAGACTGCATCAGATACCACACCAGTTAGTAATTTGAAAGTTGTTGGTAAGCAGTTGGCCTGTAGTTTCCTGGTCTTACCCCTTTTTCTGGATCATTATCAGATAGGCTTTCTAGATGTTAACTAATCTTCAATTTCACCTTCTTGCAGTATGTTGTGTCATTATTTTTCCACAGCAATTCTTATGCATATATAATATAAATCCCTATCTTGATGGCAAATTTTATGCAATGCTAGATGAACTTTTTATATTTAACATTTATATATTTTAAAATACAAATAGTAGATGCTGGAAGTTGGTCATTATGAGATACAGTATGGCAAGCAGGCAATAAAAGTCTGCCTGTCCTCATTCATCCTGTCCTTGCAAAAATGACTTATTGGAGGATACCATCTAAGAGAAAATTTCCTGTAGGCACTGAGGAGTTTTGGTTGCCTTTTAAAAAATACAGAGAATAAGTGTGAAAAAATAGATAATATCAAACTCTTCATCAGGTCTGCAAGATACATTTTTATTTCTCTTGTACTATGCTAAAAAAGAATTAAAGTTGGGAAGGTGCAGTACAGTCAAGGTAATAGAATAAGAATCCCTAAGTTATCCAGGCTCAATAAGCAAATCACCAGATCCAGTGTCTACATGGAAGGTTACATGCTTTTATATTTAAACTGTTGGGCTACCTGATCTGGACTACAAACAATTGGATAACTATTAAGATAGCAGTGAAAAAATTCAGTTAGGAGGGGAAGGGGAGTTGTATGCAGGGTATCCCAACTGTATTTTGAGACATCCTATATCATTACTGTTATCTCGTGGTCTCCTGGACTTTTATAGGTCAGATTTGTAGCCCTTTGTTAAGCCCATTTAAGGGCTGACACAGTCCATGATTCTGACATCGCAGTCAAAACAAACTTATTTCAAGATGTTTATGTTCTAGCTCCTCTCCCCTTCCTTCTCCTTTCTTGTTTCAAAAAAGACAAATTATCCAATATCACGAAAGCTTTTCCTTTCCTGGAACTCTGTTTTTCTATGTCATTACATTAAAGGCATTAAATCTCTCACTTGTAAGTTCATCCTATGTCTGTAACCCACAACAGTGTTTCTATTGTGTATTTTGTACATAAAAAGGTAGGGTTAAATGTGTGTGTCTGTGTCTGTGTCTATGTGTGCATACTTTAAGCAAAGTGTTTTGTTTTTCTTTCTATGAAATGATTCATCGACTCCAGAACTTTTTCCATATAGGTAATTCTCGATTTATGACCACAACTGAGCCCAAAATTTTCTGTTGATAAGTAAGACATTTGTTAAGTGAATTTTAGGCCATTTTATGACCTTTCTTGCCACATTTGTTAAGTGAATCACTGCAGATGTTAGGTTAATAACTTGTTTCTTAAGTGAATCTGGCTCCCCCAATGACTTTGCTTGTCAGAAAGTCACAAAAGGTGAACATGTGGCCCTGGGATACTGCAACCATCATAAATATGAGTCAGTAGTCAAGTGTCTGAATTTTGATCACATGATCATGGAGTGCTGCAATGGTGGTAAGTGTGAAAAGCAGTCATAAATCACTTTTTTCACTTTGTTGTAACTTTGGACAGTCACTAAACAAATTGTTGTAAGTCAAGGCTCATCTGTACTCAAATAAACGAGCAAAGGGCAAACAGCAAGATCAGTAATTGACTAGTCCCATCTTTCCCTATCCAGTAAGCCTCTCCCACTAAAATAGAATTCAAACTTGTAAATGATAAAACAACAATGAGCAACAATAGACATCTCAAAAGGAATTATTGTATTGTCAGTTGTGAAGATAGAACTGTAGTCAGTACTATTCTGTAACAAGACTAATCAATATTACCAATTGTTCCTTCCCTCTTTAATCCTCACCCCTCCACCAGGCCTTCTCAGAAGAACACTCAGTCAGAAATAGGTCAACTGATACACTGCAGGTATAGAGATTCTGTGATGTGTTAGGCAAATTAGCAGGTGGATAAGTATAACAGTCCAAGCATGTACAATTGTGCCCAACCCTGGCTCCCTTAGGCTAAGGATTGATTTCCCATCAGCCATTGATGCTTAGTGGGAAGAGAAAAAAGCCATGAAAATTCACCAATCCTTTCCTTGACTTGATCCACATTAAAGCACAGAGACCGCACCAGTCACTGGTTTTATAACCATAGCAGAATGGAGTTCTGCTATGTTCAAAGAAGCAAATTTTATGCTTTTCTAGTGGTAGCACTATAACATGGCTGGTTAGTTTGCTCTCAGTAATTATAGTATAATGAGAAAAGTGTGCAATCTTTTTTTCAAGAGATTTTATTAATCCCTCATTTTAGGAATATGTACACAGTCTATTTGCATGCCAGTCCATATGTCCATGCGATTTTACTTAGACATTCATTCATTCATTTATTACTTGGGTGCAATGGCTCAGTGATTAAAGATGCTAAGCTTGTCAGCTGGAAAAATTACAGCCCAAGTTTGAGACTCAAGCATCACACAACAGGTTGAGCTTCTGGTTCCTTGCTCCAGCTCCTTCCAACTTAGCAGTTTGAAAGCCTGCAAATGAAAGTAGATAAATAAGTACCACTTCGGTGTTTCATTTGCCTTGGCATATAGTCATGTTGGTCATATGACCATAGAAATGTCTTCAGGCAATACTGACTCTCTCAGCTAAGAAATAGTGATGAGTACCACCCCTTAGACTCAGATATGAATGTACAATTTTTTTTGGCTTTTATTAGTTAGGCTTTAATGATACTTCAGTTAAAATTTATCTGGGGTGAGTGGGCATACAGTTCCACTGCACAGCAGTAAGACTGAAACCATAGAGTTACAACCACACAGCAGATAATCCAAATTCAGATTTCAGCAGTGTTTCCATCATATATTCCATTTAACATTACTTCCTTGGGAGTACAGTTCAAGATTCCATTCCTTCCCCTAACACTTCCTGGTAGGCTAAAGTTAAGTGGCTGAACTTACTGAACTCTGAATTCGCAGAGGAAGGTGCTACCATTGAGAAGACTTGACTTTGAATGCATGACATCAACATTCCTTCACAACAAGGACTTGTAGCAATATAAACAGAGGTGGTATTCAGCTGGTTCTGACCAGTTCCGAAGAACTGGTAGCAGAAATTTTGAGTAGTTCAGAGAACCAGCAAATACCACCTCTGACTGCTCCCGCCCCCATCTATTCTCTGTCTCCCGAGTCCCAGCTGATTGGCTGGGTCTTCTTTTGTTGCCTTGCACAGGAGAACAGAGCTGGAAAGCAGGTTAGTGGGGTGGGGAGNGATTGGCTGGGTCTTCTTTTGTTGCCTTGCACAGGAGAACAGAGCTGGAAAGCAGGTTAGTGGGGTGGGGAGGGAATAGGGATTTTACAGTATCCTGCCACGCCCACCAAGTCATACCCACAGAACCGGTAGTAAAAAAAATTGAATCCCACCATTGAATATAAAGATTTCTGCATTCAACATGACTTTCTATTTGAACATTGACAACAGTTCTTCTGTGAGTATTGTGTAGGTGTTTCTTATTTTATGTCTATACATTTGACTACTTTTAAAGATAACACAATATGGTACATAGGTACTCAATAATACATATTAATGTTCCACAAAGGTATCATACAATATGAAATCCATTAAAAACAATGATCACTAAAAATTAAATTAAAATGTTAAAACATGATCACTCGTAAAAATTAAATGATGCTATGACAGAAATATAATTTTATTTTGACTTTGGAATGACCCTAAATATGCATGCTCTATTTACTTGGCTGGGAAAGGGAATTCTGAAAGTGAGAGCCAAATGTGAGAAGGTCTTTCCTCCGCCCCTCCTCAAAGGCCAAAGCATCTGCTCAGCCAGCTGGGCAGGTTTAACTAGCCAAATTGTACAGAATGTCCAAATGTTAAAGTAAAAACCAAAATCTTGATTTCTACTTGAAACATGCAATAAGGTATGTACATTTTTGTGAGACTGTGTGCAAATGCTGAAATATGTTTGCTTGCACTATTAGACATACATGATTCATCATATGACCATATATGAATTTGCATGTGTACAAACAAATCTAAATTTGTGTAAATGACATGTCTGTTGATGGAAATTTGTGGATAATAATTATTTTTAACCCTAAATCCAAGAACAGATGGAAGGAGTACTTTAGCAAACACATTACAAATGCAATCCTATTATGGCTGCTATCCAAGCACCAGCATCTTCTGGATAGAACAAATTTTTCTTTTTAAAAAAAGTTTTAAAGAGAGCATAAAAATAGCCAACTAATGCAAAATGGATAGAGCAAAGGATTACAGAATTGTCTTGATCTATGATTACAAAAAAGCTCACTTTTTCTATTATCAATTTTTTTCTAATCATTAAAATATATTTTATTTTGAAGAAAAAATCACTCAGTTTTAAGTTTAATGGTTAGTTTATCCCCCTTATCACTGACAATGCATATATTTGTAGCAGAATTAGAATATTTCTGAAATCTCTTCTCATTAAGAGGTCAAAATTAAGAACTGTCATCATTTATAGTATATATGTATGTATGTATGCATGTATGTATTATTTTCATGTTTTTCCAATTGAAAATTGAAATTGGCAGTAGCAGCAGTTTACAGCAATAGCACTTATATTCTGCTCCATAGTGCTTTATATCACTCTCTAGCTAGTTTACAAAGTCAGCATATTGCCCTCAACAATCTGGGTCCTCATTTTATGGACCTCAGAAGTATGAAAGGCTGAGTCAACCTTAGGCCAGTCAAGGATCAAACTCCTGGCAGTGAGCAGGAATTCGCCTGCAGTACTGTATCAGCACAGCTTATGTGCATACCTCTTAATGCCTAACATAAACAAGGAGAATGACTCCATAAGAAACCTCAACAACAATGCTTTGGTTCTGTATATACCTGTCTTTTGGGAATTGTAATAGAGAAATAATATAATTCCTTAATTTATAATTGTGATACCCGTTTTAACAGCACACTTTACAAAGTCTGGGGCTGTCAGGATGGAAACGATAAGTTTGGACACCACATGAGCAACATTTTAATGAGCAAAGATGTAGCAAGAATTGGATATAGCAGTTAAATTAGTGACAATTAAAACCCTGTAGCAAGGGATAAATATCTTTATTCATTTTTTGTTACTCTGAACTGGGACAAATTAAGTAGTAGGCTGAGCATAATTGCTGCTTTTCTGCTTTGATCTCCTCCACTGGTAGATCTGGAGTCTGTTTAGTTTTTTGAAAAGAGTGTGGGCTTTTTGACAATAAACAAAAATTCCAGCATTTTTAATTGGTGCTTGAAATCTTATCATGTTTCTACTGACACTTTGACTCTGGGCTTCTGGCTCCAGACATAACACAAAATTTTCTCTGTGCAAAAAATAACTCAATTTCTTTTAGTTTTGCTTTCTTATATATGAGACTCCGAATAAAACCCAAGCATTGTTAAGTTTAACAAGAACGGCACCCACTGAACTGGATGCAGCCTGAGCTGATTCATTTTTAAGTAGCTCTTTGGAAAAATAGTTTGTAATCTTGTTGTTAGTCAAAATTGACTCATTTGTTTTTCTTTTTATTTTTTACCATTGTAGTTCAGAACTCAGGATTGTTCACAACATGAACTAGTCAAACCTACATGATAATTTTAAGCAGGTGGGAAATCTGTGTGCCAGATTTAGCACATCCAACGGAATCAAAACTCCAAGGCAGGCATATTCCTCAAAGCATAGATTTATTAGGCATATTGGCACATCTGGGGATTTAGTATCATATTGGCACATCTGGGGAAAACCCAACTCTGAAGGACCCAAATCAAACCTCAAAATTCTTTTCCACCCACCCAGGTCCAACCAGGGTCCACACAAGGTCCAACCAGGTCGCAGCTACCATCCTGGCTGGCTCTGGTCCATGCCTCTACAGCACTGGTAGAGCATCCTTGGCTCTCACGGGAAAGAATGTTGCTTTGGCGACACATCCTCAGCTTCCACTATCCCCCCCCCCCCCAAATGGTTTCAGCTCAAAATGGAGAATGAGAGAGAGAGAGAGGGAGGGAGGGAGAGAGAGGGAGAGAGAGAGAAACATTTCTATATTGTGAGAACATTAATTTTAAGTACTTTCCCTCTCTGTCCTTGGAAACCACATATTTCTATGTGCATTTCCACTACATCAGCAAAATTTGAACTAATGGCTTTCTTGGATTTGTGATGGTATGCCCTATGAAGTCTTCTTAAGAGTCTTGCATCCAGCTTTATCCTCTCTGATATAAGCAAGAATGCCTACAAATCACATTGCCGTCCTTACTTAGTCTGAAGGCAGCGGAAATGTTTTTGCAATGGTATCATTCAGGGCTGTCTGAATATCTATCTGTGTCTGCTTTCACAGTAGAGCTTAATTCATAATTTGATTTTATTCAGACTGAAAATCAACTGGACCTTGCAATCTATTTGCCCATGCTTATTTAGGACCAGCTATATGACCAACTTAAAGTATATTCTAATGCACAAAAGAAGAATGACAGCAGTGGAAAAAAGATACCAGGTTTCAGTTTGCCATCGCAACTCAGTGACAAATCAAGTGGTATGTCAAAAATAGATTCTAACGCATGCACACATATACTGCCACAGCACAATCTAAAATCACAAATTAGTTTTGAAGAGGTAAATAGTTGCATGAGCAAATTCTCTTTGTAGAGTTTAACAAAGAATATAAGAACATAATATCTAGCATGTAAAAAAAAAAATCATCATTGCTTCAGGTGAAACTTATTTGAACTTTAAATAGTTGCTGCAAAGTGATAACTGAGGGTAGAGTTACAAAATTTGGTCTAAGGTGAAGCAATGTTTACAATCATTTCCACCAGGGGTGGGACTCTACCAGTTTGGGTGAACCGGATGTTAAAGTTACATCTGGTTCACTGAACTGGTATTCCAAAAGACTGGTTGGCCCCTCCCCTCCTAGGAATCTCCATGTGACCCATTTTTGATGGAGATAAGTGCAGGGTCCGTGTGGAGGCTCTGGAGGGAGAAAAACAGGTCTTCCAGAAGTCTAGAAATGGGCCTGTTTCCAGCTTCTGGTGGGCCTCCAGAGGCCAGGGGAGGCTATTTTCATCCTCCCAGAGGCCAGGGGGAGGCAACCGGGCAGCGAACCAGTTGCTGGGATTTTTGAATCCCACTCCTGATTTCCACTACATTTCCACCTGATCTCATTTCAGAAACATTCAACCAATACATTCTTAGCCTTGTGGTTCCATTAATATATCAGAAGCTATGTCTCCATACTATATCTGCACTTTTCTGCATTCAAGCCAAGCTGAATGTTTTTAAAAGATTTTGTAAAACCAATTTAACTTCTTTCTCTGATACTTGAAACTGTAATAATTTGACTTCAAATTATACATATTTGTATTTCATTAACTGTAATTATGCATGAAAGAAAACGAGAATTTTTGCCTCATTTTGTGATATAATGCTGTCAGCGTCAAAACAACTTTACTATATATTTGTAATGACATGCAAATAATTCTGTAGAGCTCATGATTCCAAAACCTACTTTAATATGTAGTGTTTACATGCCTAAATTTTGGGAAACGGTTGTATTCAATTCTTTCTGCTAAGGATGTTCATCTGAAACCAGCAGTGCTTTATTTGCAGCCACTAGAAAGACATTTTTCATTTTGAAGGTTTTGCACAAATACTAATATCAAAGGCAGGCATTATACTAGAACCTCATTCTTCTCAGGAGCAAAATACTGGAAAGGGAATTTTCTTTTGTCATTAGCAGATGCAACCAGAAGTTACCTAGTCAGGTAATGACACGTCAGCAACCAAACCACCAAGCTCACAGAGCACCAAGCAGATTTTAGCTATGACCTCTTCACTCTGGCTGACTCCATCCTGTATCTGGCAACATCTATGGTTGTATCATTTGGGAGCACATTTCATTCTGCTGGCCAAATCACAGAAAATTCATTTGAAAATCATGTGTCCTTTTAAGATTCTGGAAAAACTGACATAAACGTTAAAGTAGGCAAAAAAACATTCTTCTTGTAATTTAAGAAGTTAAGCATTTACAGCTTCTTTATCTCTCTGATAACAGATTGAACTATATTGTCAGACTGTTCCCTAAGAGACTCAAGTATTTTTGCACATTGGTGACAAGGAGACTACTGATCTTTAAAGGAAAAATCGAGTTGGATAAATCGGACAGTTTTACTGTCTGTAATTATGGGTTTTCAGACATAAATTCCTTCTATGCTATTTTCCAACTGTAATGAAGAATAATTAAATGTCCACAAATAAATATGAACATATTTTTGCACATTTTCCCCACAGTAAACATCTTTATACAGCATGTTCCTAAATGTTCTGGTATGCATATATAATTATATTTCACTTCACATATTAATTTGGAAAATTCAAATTGTAGTAGTTTGTTTTAATCTACTGTATAAAGCAAGCAAATTCTACCCTACTCCTAGAGGTGGAGTGTCAGTGACTCCAATGGGCTCTGAGGAGAATAAAACTTTTTTTTAATCAATTTTCTTGTTGACAGAAAACAATAGGATCCTAATATGTGCTCATGCACAATTTTGGCTATTGAATGAATGCTTCTAATTGCATTTAGTTTATTGCCTCATATCTCTGAAAAAAAAATGAAATTCTGTTTGTTTCAGGCAAGACTGTGGACAAGCTGACATCTGAATCTTAAATGCACTGTCTGACCAACTCTGTACCTGGCCAGAAGCATATTTTAATCACATCCTGAGCAATTTGCAGATGTCTGTTCCTAAGGCCTTGATGTGATAAAGACCCAGTTAGTTATATTATTTCTAATTTCGAGAAGAAAAATTACTCAACTGTTTGGTTTATGATGGTTCATTCTAATCTAGAAGTATATCATACATCAGGATAACGATGTAGGTACTGCTAAATTTAACTCTTAATAACCCTAGAGATGAAGGACGAAGTTGTTGTTCATTTGGCATACTAGAAGCTCTCCAAAATCTGTAAAGCAAAGGGAAGCCATTTCAAGTGTCATTTTCCTGCATAAGATTGGCTATTTCTACTCCCCTCCGGATACATTTCAGTTCAGAAACAGACCAATCAGAAGCTTGAGATTGGTTTGGATGTTTACCCAGTATATCCTTCCACCTTTTTCTTAAAAAAGCACCTCTCATGTGAGATGTGGCTGCAGAAGGGGTTGTAATGAACCATAGGTTTTCTGTTATTTATTTCAACTACATGTATGTACTGTATGCAGAGAATCCAGAACCCCTTGCTATTTAAATCCACAGAATTATAGTTCTCATGAGTAAAGTCCAGAAAGTAACTGTTGCTGAGGGGAAAAAAAGAACAATTTTACACAGAATATAAACAGAACCTACATATGGCACTCACATTTTATTTTATGTCCTCACCATAGTTTCTATGGCTGTGATAGATGTCAACTGAAATTCCAGTAAAGGAGAATATCGATAGCTCACGGCTGAAACAAGTAAGCTCCTTGGTACTCTCTAAGCTTGGTTTTTTTCTTGCAGACATTTAAGCCCATGTCACACTGCACCAACAGATGGTAAGAGGATGTAAAACAGAGAGAAACACTTGCCATCCATTGCTAAATGCGATGCTTCCGTTCTATACTCACTGCCTCCGTTTTTCATACTCTCTATCCGTCCAGCATCCGTCGACTGAGATTCCATCCGCTCAAAAAGTTTTTAGCTGCTAAAAACTTTTTGAGGCAGAAAATGCTATCCAAAGCGTCCGCCTGCCATCGCGTAACGCAACGGGGGAACATTCCGTTCTACATCCGTTGTATCCGCTTATGCGGTCGCTTATATCGCTAGCATCTGCTGTGATCCGCGCAACTCGCATCGCTCCAGAGAAAACGGACACAAGGGAGGAAGCGAAAATGGGATGCGGAACGGACACAAAGCATAAGTAGGCACGACGGAGAAAAGGATGAAAGCAGATGCGGCTTGCACACAAAGCATTAAGATGGAAAAAAAATGTTCGCCACAGGGACGTTTATTCTTGGATATTTAGGATGTCTGTAGGATGCCTAGAGGATCAAAGGACACGAGCGCGAAAAGCCTATATTTCCTAATAAAAAGGGGGAGGAACTCACCTGATCTCACTTTCACGTCCAGCAGCCCGGCTGTTGCAGACCTCTTCGAGACCTTCATCTGGGCTTCTTGCTCTTGCACAGCATCCAGTCATTTCCACCATGATCATCACGCACATTCCTTTTGGTAGCCACCATCTGTTCTGAACAGGTGCATCTACAGGCTCTGTTCACGCTGCTCTACGCGAGAAAAAAGGGATGGTGGCCAAGAAGTTCTGGGTCCGAAGTGGATCGGCGAGAAGAGCAGAAGTACAGACTGTATAACAGCTGATTGGTGGGAGCTGAGGAACGAAGGGGACCCTCGTGCATTCCAGAACTTCATGAGGAGCCGCCAAGCCGCATGTTTGACGAAGTTGTGGAGCGGCTGAGACCCAGCGTGACCAAGGCAAACACCAACTTCCTGCCAGCCTGGACCCTGGCTCAAGGTGGCACTGACTCTGCATCCACCTGGCTCAGGACCACGGTACAGGAGCATGTAGTACGGCTGGAGGTGCCACACAACACCATCAGCATTGGTGGTCACGAGAAAAGTGTGTGCAGGCCATCATCGAAGAATAACCTGGAGGAGCTCCTCCATGCCCTCCACTGAAGAACGCTGGAAGAAAGTTGCCAGACAGTGGTATCAGAAGTGGAACTTCCCCACACCGTGGAGCCATAGATGGGAAGCACGTGGCCTGCAAAGTGCCATCCAAGTTCAGGGTCCCACCTAGTTCAACTATCAAGGGCTTCTTCAGCATCATCCTGCTTCGCCAGTCGATGCTGAACTACACGTTCAGTTGTACATCGATGTTCAGGCAACTGGGTCAGCTCTCAGATGGCCCAAGTATACAATGCCAGTCACCTCAAGAGGCGGCTGGAGGCAACCTCATCATGGGCTTCCAGAATCCAGACCCCCTGCCAACGACATGCAAGATTGCTCCCCTACTCATCTCGTGAGTGGTATGACACCCTTCTCCCTCAGAACCTACCTCATGAAGCCCTACACTTTCCAGCATGCCTCACCTGCTGAAGAGAGGATTCTTCAACTACAGGCTGTCCAGGCAAGGTGGGTGTGGAGAACGCCTTGCATCCTGCCAACAGGTCCAGGTACTGCTACCACCATGCAGGCATCCCCAGAGACCGTGAGGAGGATCATGCGAAAGCTTGCTGCATTTCTCTGCACATTCATGCGCACCGCTCACCAGCTTCTGTGCAGAGCAGGCTCTGGACCTCCAACAAGGCTCATGGACATTGGCGACTCTGGGCGGAAAAGAGTAAGGGTGTGAAAGCCTGATAGACACTGTGGATGTGCAAGGCCCCACAGAGCTTCACATGAAGGAGAAGCAACACAACCTTCCTGAGACACTGTGCAAACTTCCCCAGCTGGGAGCATGGATGGAAAGACAGGATGATTAAAATGCTTAATTGGATGTCCTTCAGCTGGTCCTCATCACAACCTGATCAGATTGGGCCATGTTATGTTGGGTGGCCCTACAATGAACAGAATTAATTAAAAAGTTGTGTTTATGTTGAAATGTGTGGATCAATGATTACATTATTATGATAATAAAGGGCCATAGTATGGCACCTGGAGAGGTCTGGACATACAGTCCCCATCTATGCTTTGCACTGGAGGTTTATCTTATCCCACAGCCTATCGCTTACCTATACCCAAAGGTATCCCTGCCCATCCCACAGCTACTTCCCATCCCACAGGTATCCTAACTCATCCCACAGCTAATTACCCATACCAAAGGTATCCCTGCCCATCACACGGTAGTGTCACAAAAGCAAAAAATAAGAGTCACACAGGTAGCCAGCCCAGTCTCTGGCACTTCTCCTGAGTCACTCTGAGGCGTGCCCGTCTCAGGGGTGAAGGTCCAGGTGCTGTGGAGGTTGGCTGCTGCTGGAAGTGCTTGGTCTGAGGCGTCATTGGGGTGGCCTGGCCCCGAGGAGGGACAAACAGAGGACGGTGTGTGGAGGAAGGCTCTCAGAGAGTCGTGGCTCAGGCCCCGTGATGTTGAACAGCCCCTTCCTCCATGACATGGGGTGTCAGCCAATTTACCGATGACAGATGTTCTGAGGCCGGCTTGGTGTGGGGTGGGAAAGGGAGCAGTGTAGGTGGAGGATGTTTGTCTACAGCTGAGTGAGGGTGAGCGGCGGTGGGCATCTGTGCATGGGTGGCATCTGTTGGGCGTGCTGGCATCCAGTGGCGGTGGCTGGGCATCTGTGGGTATTGATGTACCTGTGCCTGGACTTGAAGTGCTGCCTGTGCTGCTGGTCCTCCTGGTAGCCGTAGCCTTGGTAGGTGAGGGCGTGGGAAAGCCTTGGAAGGACTAGTGACAGTCACCTGGGTGAGAGCAGGCATGGACTGGGTGGGAGCAGGTTCAGCTTGGCTGGAGGGTTGTGAGAAGATCGTGCATCCTGCCCTTTACCACTCGGTCACTGTGGATTCCGACATGTCATGAGGGTCTGCTTGCGTAGGTTGAGGAAAGGGCTTGCAGTTTGAGGATGGGACGTCGGTCTGTACCAGACTGAGGACGAGGAGATCTACGCTGCTTCTGATGTGTCCCTGATTCTCCGCAGGACAGTGTGCACTGCCCTCCTGTCTGCCTTCTCTCTCTTTACTTATTGGAGGTGCAGCTGGGGTGATGCGGGTGGCCTGTGGTGGAAGTGCCCTCTGTCTCTCTTTCTTGTTCAGCTTGACAGTTGGCTTGGCCAGATTTCTTGAGGTTTGCAGGCTTCCTGTACCAGGTGTGCATGTGCTTCACCAGTCGAGGAGCACCTCCCAGGCATCTCCCCTTCTCTCTCCAACTGGCGCTGCTTCTTTTTGGTTGTCTTCGAATAGAGCCTGTGTCATCCCTTCACAAAAATATCATTCTCCCTCAGCCATTCCAGCACCTTCCTCCTCATTGTTCCTTCTTCGATTGATATTGCCTCCTCTCTGTTCACGCGTCTGCTTTCCTCCTCATGAGCAGGGCCATATGGCCCTCATCAGAGGGGCTTCGAGGTGTGTGGGCGCTCCTCCACACCACAGCTAGCACCGAGTGCAAACACAGTAGCAGGCACAAGAGCAGCACCACACGCACCAGCAGCAGCAGGCACCAGCACCAGCAGCACCAGCAGGACAGGAGCACCAGGCATGGCACCAGCAGGACAGAGCACCAGAGGACCCAGGAGCACTTAGGGACCAAGCAGGACCCAGAAGCACCAGGAGCACTAGCAGGACCAGCAAAACCAAGAGCCAGCACCCAGCAGTAGTAAGACCAGCAAAGCCCAGTACCAGTGCCAGCAGAGTAAGCACCAGGCAGAAGCACCCAGCCCAGGAGCGCGCCAGCAGAGTAACCACCAGCAGAGCCCCAGCACCAGAAGAGTAGCCCGAGCAGCAAGAAGCCTCAGCAGAAGCATGGTCCAGGGCCAGGGGCGTGGGTTGTGCACCTGTCCCCTCTGCCAGGGCTCGCAGCACGATGGCAGAGGCTTTCTCTGCTTCCCCATGGCTTGGTTTGCTGCGCGGGCTGGCTGGCTAGGAGCTGTGTCTGGCAGCAGTCCTTTTCCTTCTGAATAGTGACCTGCTTGCGAGCTGCTTCCCTTTATATCTGCGGGCTCGACGCATGCCATCCTCCCCGCATGCGCAGTCGAACACGCTCTTGCATCCGCTAGCTGTCCGCTAGAGCATCCACTCTGCTCCGCTCTCATGCGCGCTCTGCATTCGACTCTGCATCACCCTCCTTCCACTACGTGGTTCACTTCGCGATTCTTCCCCAGAAGGCCCTTGCGGATGTGCCCACATGCCAGACTTCCCATCTGTCTTCCCTATCCAGCCGGAGGTCTCTCTCGTGGATCATCCGTTTTAACATCGCCTTCTACATCCTCCCCGTCTCGGTTCCTTTCCTGTTGCTTGTCTCTCGCTGTATGCCACAAATTCGGGGCCCACTTTTGAGATGGCGCGCATAACAATGGACTGAACAATTTTCTCATCCGCTGTGTCCTTTTACAAAGCGTTTTCAATCTGTTCGGCCAAAATCTGTGACAGGGCCGTTAAATTACCGAAACAGATAACATCATCAGTGTTAGCGCTCAGTTGAAATGCTTCTGGTTTGCAACCATCACAATTTTGATCTTTTGAGACAATTGTCTCCTCTTTGTTTCCCTCTGTAACACAATAACATGTCAGACTATGTTCAAAAACTTATTATGTGTCAGCAGAGACCACAGACAGATCCATCAGTCTTGGAAACATTTGTTTGGATGGGAATACCATTGACTGGAGCCTCATTTGTGTATGGCTATCTTCCTCATTTATCCACAGCCTGCTTCTATTGAATGAAGTAACCATCTGCTACCACCAGCACACACATTGAAGGAACTGCTTGCAACCCAACCAGGAACAAATCTCAAGAGAAAGGAACCTGGTATTTATTTCACTGCCAGGAAGATGTTGATATAGTTGGACTGTTCTCCTGGCATTTCTTTTTCCTTCCTTTCTCAGCTTAGACTTCTCTATGTGGAAAGAACTAGAACTAAGATGCAAAAATATCATGTCCCTAACAGACCATGCTGGACTGAAAAAATCAATAAAAATAAGGAAGGCGCTTTAAAAAATAATAATAATTTAAAGATTTTAAATGTTTTTGAAATATTTTGGGGGTCTGAATTCCTAGCACAGGATACTTAAAAAATCTATTGGAATCCATTCTAGGGAATCATTCTCCCTGGAGCTACAAACTATAAGCAACTCGGGATGCTTTGTCATTTTTTATTTGATGTCACACACTTCCTTTCCTGGATCAATAATTCCTGTCCTGCATGGCTCAGCTGTTGAACTAAACAACTGCCATCCTCACTAATCAGTTCTGGACTCTGTAGAAATCCTTATGTTTAAAAATAAGACAGAAGCCTGTCTCATTCTTTGAAGTAACCTCCTGCTTGATGGTGGGAAATGAAGGTCTTTCTTGATACATCAGGGAAATTTTTTGCCCCCAATTCTTACATTGCAGATGAATTAATGCATTTATGTTATCTTTTAATAACAAAATAATGGAAACTGGCAATAATTTCAGAGATTAAAAATACCTTTAAAATCATTTTCCTTATTGTTAACATTAATGCATTTTTATGATTAATTTATCATTGGTTATATACTGAGCAATAACTGTGCATCTATTCTCTTTTTGTTTGTTCTTTTCTCTTTTCGTAAAAAAATTAATAATCTTGTCTAATTCTACTGTAGAGGCTGTTGATCAGTGGTTTGATTCAACAATGCTATTACCAATTCAAGAGGAAAGACAGAAATACAGCTTTCCTAACCATTGTTCACTCTCTCCAATTTAACAAACGAAACTGGGTTCTCATTTGGGAAACAAAGACAAATAGAGCATGAGAATCCTTAAAAACCAAGATGTAAAGGGAGCTTGTGATTAATTTTTTGTTGTTCAAAATTGCCAGTGCAGGTCAGAACTCACTGATGTCAAATATTTACAGAATAAATCTCCATCTATGAAAGATATATCAGAAAGAAGAGGTGTGCACAAATTTGCTTAGCAACATGAACCCAGGTCTGAGACTCAAGTTTTTATCTACTATCGTGGTTAGCAGTTGGCTTGAAAGGGACGAATTTAAGACCATGAAAACTATGATATTCACCTGAAGCCAGAAAAAACATCCCAAATGAGAAATATTGTATTACACAATGTACTTATGATAAAATAAAAACAATATTTGTATATTATATATTTCAAAATAGAAAAAATGTTCTATTTGATACTTTAAAATGTGAATCTTATTAGTTGCTCTCTTTACTTCTCCTTGAACTGCAAGAGAAGTTGACCTGGAGAAAACAAATTAAATTACCAAACCTTTGTTCTCTTCTAATGTCTACCTTAATTTTTCAAAGAAACATCAAGATGACTAGTGTTTTCACAGTTCTAATCAGTGAACCAGAAAAGATGTGGTGGGGAAGGGGATAGGCTCAGAATTAATTATAAAAAGAAATGGGACAGGAAAAGGGGAGAGATGGAGGAAACTAGGAATAGATTATTGTTTATGTGCAGTTGAAAAAACTGGATATGTGAGCTCTTATGATGAAAAGAAGGAAGGAAGGAAATAAAAGTATCAGTGTATTTTACATGACATAAGATGGGAAAAGCATTTTCCCATGTTGGACTCAATTACCAGATTTCCTTGTTTAGCTGGAAATTTGGGAGTTGCTATCCCAACAGATTAAGGGGGCAGATTGCAGAAAGCTGATATACCTGGGGAGACTAACCTACTTTTACTGTAGTGAATTATTTGTGAATCAGCCTTAATTAAATGACTTTCTTGCTTGATCATTATTATGTGATAAAATAATTTCCAATATAATGTTCAATCACATATTTTGCTTCATTGTAAACTTTTTAACAAAAATAAATAAATTTATTTGAGCTTGGCAAAAGCCTTAAGACCCCACATCAAGATTCATTTCCAAATTTTATATTAAACTCAGTAGCATAAGTACTTATGTGAAAAGTGATAAGGTTCCTTTCTTTAAACACATGGTGCCCTCTTGGAAGCCTCGAGGAAAGAGTGCTCCTATTTAACCACACTTACATACTATCACCAATTGTGCCTAAATCATGTTATAAAATAGTGATGATCTACAGACAGCCCTCATATAAAAGCCAGTTTGATGTCCAGCATGTTGATCTATAACCAGGAGGCACAACAGCTTTTTAAGAACTATGCCATCTTGATGGCCAAACAGAAAGATTGTTAAGACAGGTAAAATTTCCTTTGCTGCCATCTAGTGTCTATCCATATTTTTTTAGCCCAAATCTAATTAAATACCTGCTAGATATAATCATTTTTTTCATAACCTGGAAAGTCAGCAAGATCATGGAACCACTCAGACTGAATAAAACTACTTTAACTAATTCCTAATCTGCAGCATCAACCAATCTGTTGAGAAACTTCCATCTAACTTCCATCTAAGACAAGAGGTTAAACATAAGGGTGGGGAGAAGCTTTTAAGGTGGGGATTTGGAAGAACTTGTAAGCCTTCTATAATGGTGATGGATTTGTAGGAGTTACAGCTTGGTTTTAATCCTCATTTCCATGCTTTTACTGTACTGTATTTCTTTCTGCTTCTATTTTATGTGATCCATAACTGCATAGAATAATCTCCAGAGAAGCTATTTTAAAAGCATATTTTAGCATTAATATTTAAATAGCAAGGTCTTTGGTATTAAATAACACAATGGGTTTTTTAATATATATTTGGGGCCTACAAAGGACAAAAAAAATAGTTCGTTAAATACAAAACATTCAGAATTTCTGCCAAGAGAGAATCAAGACTTGCTTTTCCTTCTTTCGTCACTAGATGGAGCAACAGAATGCCATCAAAATATTGTTTCAGTAAACTGTTTTCTTAATCTCTGCAGTTAAAAATAATTTTATCTCTGCTGTTTTAGCATTTAAACTGATTATCTAAATCAATGAGATTTGTAGAGCTGCTGCCCATATCAGCAACATGTACATTCTTGAGGTTGCTGGGAGGCCCAACATTTGAATGGTGTTTGTGCCATAGGAACAAGAAGCAGGAGAAAAGGGATAAAAATGGGAAATAGCTCCACAAAATAATTTCTTTTTTACAGAGAAGAGCGTTTCATTTGAGTCAACAGTCTTGGTGATCAAGATTTTCAAACTGGTATGATAAAAGGTCTTGCAATAAATTAAATTACTATCATAGAAGAACAGGAAGTTTATCTTTTCCATAAGAATAATACTGAATAATTCACTTGTATTTTACCTATACAGATTTATATGGTGACTAATTATTAGTAGGTGAAAATAAAGAAATTATTTCTACTATATACTATAGCTAGCCATCAACTGACAGCCATTTGTTGAGTGACTGTTCAAAGTTACAAAAACACTGAAAAAAGTGAATTATGACTGTTTTTCACATTTATGACCATTGCAACATGTCCATAAATACATGATCCAGATTCAGATTTATGCAGGAGTGGGATGCTTTCGGATGTACCTGGCTCTGTAGAACTGGTAGCTCCGAAGAGCAACAGACACAGAACCAGTTCTGTGTTTGCTGCTGTTTGGCCTACCCACCTGCCTGGGTTCTTACCCAACCTTTATTTTCTGCTTTTGCAACCTCAGCTGCTTTGCACGGCACAGCTGAAGTTGAAAAAGCAGGAAAAAAGAGGATTTTCAAACACTGTGCACCTGTGCACAGAACTTTTCAGCTGTCCAGGTGGTACAGCTTAGGGTTTTTTTACATGCGTGTGCAAAACCATGGTCACCGAACTGGTAACACCGGTTGAATCCCACCCCTGGATGCATGTCAACTGACTCTTATTTGTGATAGTTGCAGTGTCTGGGTGGGGGGGTGGGGGGGGCTTATGAGATCACTTTTTGTTACCTGTCAAGAAAAGTCAATGGGAAAGCCAGATTCACTTAACAACCATTTTACTAATGTAACAACTGCAGTGATTCACTTAACAACAGGGGCAAGAAAGGTTGTAAAGTGGGGCAAAACTCACTTAACACCTTAGCAACAGAAATTTTTGGCTCAAACTTTGTGACCATAAGTCAAGGATTACTTGCACTATATATCTATGATCAATTATTAAATTTTATGACTCAAAAACTGGACTGTTGTTTTTTATAAAAATTTGTTGGTTATGAATTGATTTGATATGCAAGCTTTACTTATTGATTGGAATAATTAGAGATTCCTATTTTGACTAGACAATGGAAATAGACACAAAATCCAGTATCACCACTCTCTTTATTTCTCCCTGTGGCATTTTATCTGTATAATACATCGTTCTGTCTCTATCCAATCTTAAAATAAAACAAAACCCAGGTTTGAGCATCAGCTTTCTTCACAAAAAAAAGTTTTGGACACATGTTGAAAATGGGATTTGTGAAGTATCAGCATGAACTGATTCAGCTCTGTCTGCTCTATCTTGATAGAAACCGACTATCTGTTTTGATTTTCTCCATTCTGCTTTGTAATTCACTTTGACTTAATCCTATGCACATCCTACGGAATATGCCAGTGAAAGGAATTATTTTTTTCTCTAGTGGCTGCTCTTTAAACTTATACTTTTGAATCAAATGTGAACATTTTAGAACTTCCTTAATATGAAGAGCTAAAGATTCTTCATATAATAGAGACTAGCTTAGAAAGTAATTGTTCAGTGGTTCAAAGAAAAGACTACTTCTTCTTTAAGCCCAGGTCACACTGCACCGACGGATGGAAAGAGGATGTAAAATGGAGACAAACACTTGCCATCCGTTGGTTAACACGATGCTTCCGTTCTGTACTCACTGCATCCGTTTTTCATACTCTCTATCCGTCCAGCATCTGTCGACTGAGATTCCACCCCCCAATCCGCTCAAAAAATTTTAGTGCTGCCTCAAACTTTTTGAGCCAGAAAATGCCTAATCCCAACGCATCCCGCTTCTATCCGCAACGCATATGATGGGAAACATACCCGTGTTCAACATCCAGTTGTCACCGATTACACATTCGGCTATATCCGCTAGGCATTCTGCTGCGCATCCGCGCAACCTCAATCCGCCTCCAGCCGGGAAAACAGACACAGGAGCGCAAGCGAAAACGGATGTGGAACGGACACGCAGTAGTAGTCATGGGACCGGAGAAAGGATGGACAGTGGATGCAAGCTCGATAACAAAGCATGTAAAATGGAAAACGTTCATATAGGGACGTTTTAATCTATCTTCAGAGTATTAGGATGCTCTGGCAGGATCCTAGAGGATGCAAAAGGACACTGAGGCGAAAACCTATATTTAACCATACGTAAAAGAGCGGAGAACTCACCTGATCTCACTTTCAGTCCAGCAGCCCCTGGCTGTGCAGACCTCTCAGCCTTCATTTGCGCTTTTGCTCTCCACAGCATCCAGTCATCTCCACACCTATGGATCATTCACACACTCCTTTGGCTAGCCACCAATCAGTTCTAACAACATGCGAAGTACACAGTCTACAGGCTCTTCACCGCCTACTTAGCTGAACAAAAGGAGCGCGGCCAAGAAGTGGTCTGGGTCCAAAGATGGATACGAGCGAGCAAGAGCAGAGTACGACTGTATAACAATTGCTGATGGTGAGCTGAGGAGAAGAACCACCTCGCGTGGCATCCAGAACTTCTGATCGTTGATGGCCCCAGCCAATGGTTGACGAAGTTGTGAGAGGCTGAGACCCAGGCAGGTTGACCAAGCAGAGCACACAACCTCCCCCAGCAGCTGGATCCTGGGCTCAATGGCCGCCTCGACCTCTGTCGCACCTCGGCCTCCAAGCGACACCACGACGCAGAAGCATGCCAGTACGGCTTCCAGGAGGTGCCACACAACACCATCACGTATGTGGCAGAGAGTGCGGCAGGCCAATCATCCTCCAGTCCCCCCCACGAAGAACGGAAGAAAGTTGCCAGCTAGCCAGCTGGGACTAATCAGAAGTGGAACTTCCCCCACACGCTACCCGTTGAGCCATAGATGGGGAAGCACGTGGCCTGCAAAGCCCGCCATCCAAGCAGGGTCCACCTTAATTTCAACTACAGGGCTTCTTTCAGTCATCTATATCTTTGCCGCCATGGTCGATCGCTTGATTACAATTCATGTACAGACCGATGCCTTCAGGCAATGCTCATCTTCAAGTGCCCAGCGTATTACAAGCCAGCTGACCTCAAGGAGGGCATGAATGCAACCTCATCATGGCTTCCCTGATCCAGACCGCCTCCCAATACAAGCAACAAAATGGGTGCCCCTACTCATCGTGGGCGCGATGAAGCAGCTTCTCCCCATCAGAACCCCTACCTCATGATAGCCCTTCACCTCCATGATTGCCCACCCGTGAAGAAGAGGATCTTCAACTACAGGTCTGTCTAGGCGCAACCGACCTGTGGTGGTGGAGAACGCCTTTGCCATCCTGCGCCAATCGGTTCCAGGTACTTGCCACCCAAACCAATGGCAGCATCGCCCCAGGAGAACCGATGAGGAGCGATTGTGGAAGCTTGCTGCATCCTGCACAATCTCATGCCGCACCAGCCACCTACTCATGTTGCAGAAACAGGCCGTGGACCTCCAACAAGGCAATGGGACTATGGAGCTCTGGGAAAGAAGGTACAGGGAAAGCCTGATAGACACTGCGTGAATGCTGCAGGTCCAACAGAAGCTTTCACTGAAGAGGCAAGAAGCAGCGCATACCTCCTTGAGACACTGGTGCCAACTCCCCAGCGTGGAGGCAGTGCGAGTGGAAAGACAGGATGATAGATGACTTAATGGATGCTTTCCTTCAGCCCTGCTATCACAGCGATCAGATGGGGCCCAAGCGTATGTTGGGTAGCCCTACAATGACAGGACATTTAAAATAAAGAGTGTGTTAAAATGTTAAATTGATGGATGAAAGTGAATTACAGTATATATTGATAAGAAAGGGCCATATGTGTGGTTCACCTGGGAGGAGCCGTGGACCATACAGTCCCATTAATGCTTGCACTGGAGGTTTATCTTCCCATCAGCCCAGTGCCTTACCGTAATCCAAAGGTATCCCTAGCGCATCCCACAGGTATCCTCAGACCCATCCCCACAGCTATTGACCCGTCGAAAAGGCTGATCTCCCTGCCCATCCACAGTATCCCTGCCTCATCCCACTCTGCCTATCTAACCCATCCCACAAGATGCAAGGCTTAAACCATTTTCTAAAAGACTGGGTGGCGAGGCAGTTCATCTTGGTCTGGAGGTGTAATGAAGACCGCCTGCGTCCCTGCTTCTTTATCACCCCTGGCTACTGTGATTCCGACGCATGTCATGATAGGCGTCTGGTTGACGTAGCGTGAGAGGGCTTGCGGTGGAGATGGGACGTCAGTTGCCTACCAGCTGAAGAGAGGAGATCGTATGCCTGCTTCTGATGGTTCCCCTGAATCTTCCAGCAGGTACAGTGTGGCCTGCACTGCCTGTCTGCCCTCGGTCTGGCCTTTCTGTGGATTGGTGGAGCTGCCGGAGTTGGATGTGGTTGGCTCCTCTGGTGGAAGCTGCTTGTCTCCCTTTCTCCCACTGTGTCAGCGTTTGGTTTTCCTCCTCCAC
This sequence comes from Laticauda laticaudata, assembly GCA_004320025.1. Classification (NCBI taxonomy): domain Eukaryota; kingdom Metazoa; phylum Chordata; class Lepidosauria; order Squamata; family Elapidae; genus Laticauda; species Laticauda laticaudata. The sequence goes on from BHFT01009905.1 coordinate 42,608, forward strand.
GCGCTCCCCACCATGGGTTAGTGCAGCTGTCTGGGGGCCGGTCTCCCATCGTGCGGCAATGCTCCACAGATAGCTGCCGTGACACAGGAGCTGACTCGTTGCGCCAGATAGTAGACTGGCTATCAGAGAGCTGCCTGAGCAGAGAGGGTTGCTGATAGGGGCTGCTCCTCTGGTGCGCGGGACTTCACCCTCCAAGAAGCTGCACTTGGCCATCCACGTAGGTCTCTGGTCTGTCAGCTTGACCGTGCCCTGCCAGATTTACTTGAGGCTGCCAGCTTCCCCGACCAGGTGTGCATGTGTTTCCACACACGCCGGCAGGACATCTTCCGAAAGTGATACGCCACAGCTCTCCGCCCCTTCTCTTCTCCAATGCACACTCCTGATTCCTTTGGTGCTCCTCGATAGAGCCTGGTGTCCCTTCACGCCAAAGATACTCGTTCTCTACCGCAGCCCGAATCCAGCCCACTCATCCCATGTTCCACTTCAATCGAGCATTGCCTCCTATCCCATTCATGCGTATGCCTGCTCCTCCCTCTGCGCAGGGCCCATATGGGCCTCTATCAGAGGGGCTTCGAAGGTTCTAGGGGCTGCTCTCCACACCACCCAACCAGCAGCAAGCAACAACATAACAGTAGCCAGCAAAACAGGGACCAGCCAGAGGACCAGCACCAGCACCAGCAGCACAAGGATCAGCAGCAGCAGAGTAAGCACCAGCAGACCAAGGATCACCAGCCAGACCAGCGAGCATCCAGCAAGAACCAGGAGCACCCAGGACACCCAGCAGCAACGCAGCACCAGCACCAGCAGGACCACAGCACGCAGCAGCAGCAGCACCACGAAGACCCAGCGCAAGCATCAGCAGGACAGGAGCCCCAGCAGAGACCAGCCAGCTGACCAGTGAGCTAAGCACCAGCAGAGTAACCGTTACCAGCAGAACACCAGCACCAAGGAGCAGTGCCAGCAGAGTAAGCCCACCAAGCAGAAGCACAAGCCACCAGCGAGCAGTGCCAGCAGAGAAACACCAGCAGAACCCCAGCACACCAAGGAGCAGTGCCAGCAGAGTAAGCACCAGCAGAAGCAACCAGCACAGCGAGAGTAGAGCACCAGCAGTATACCTCAGCAAACCGAAAGAGCAGCGCCGCCAAGCAAAGCTCCTAGCACCAATCCAGCTCAAGCCAGCCCATGCAGAAGCCTCAGCAAGAAGCAAAGTCAAGGCCAGCGGGGCGGGATGGTGGCCCTGTCCCTCTTGCCAGGGCTCGGCAAGCCAAGACTGGCCCAGAAGCTTCTCTTCTTCCCATGGTTGTTGTGCTGGCTGGTCTGGCTGGAGCTGTGTCAAATGGCAGCAGCGTCTTTCATCTGAATGGTGCACTGCTGTGATCTGCGTCCCCCCTTTCAATACAAATCGCCGGGGGCTGACACAATGCGCAGTGTGCAATCCTCCCACGCATGCAACAGTGAATGCTTGTGCATCCGCACGGTCATTCCTAGCAAGCATTGCTAGGCCTACTTCGCCGCTCTGCATCCCGCTTCATCGCTAGCACTCCCGCTCTGCATCCGCTCTTTCCGGCTTCGCTGTGCTTCCCGAAAGGCCCTGCGGATGTGCCATCGACGCTCCATTCCACTTCCATCCGCTAGGCCTTCCGTGCGAGCCAATCCGCTTTCATCTGGCTACGTGCTGCCCCCCCCCGTCTGTTCCTTTCCATTGTCCGCCTCTGCTTATGCAAATTCGGGGCACTTTTGAGAGCGGATAACAACGGATGGAACATTTTGTCATCCGCTGTGTCCTTTTTACAAACGTTTTGCATCCGTCGGCCAATTTGACAGGCACTTAACATTCTGCCTTTCATAACCTTCACAATAAGACTCAGAAATAACTAGGGCTTCAAAAATTTTAGCAAGGGGTTCTATGCCCAGTTGCTGGGTGGGTGTGGCCATGGTGGGTGTGGTCTAGTCAGTCTCCTGCACCATGGGGGGGGCACATTTTTGCCCTCCCCAGGCTCCAGAGGTTTTTCTCGAGCCTCCAGCAGGGCGAAAATGGCCTCCCTGTGCTCTGGAGGATCTCTGGAAGCCAGAAACAGGCCTGTTTCTGGCCTTCCAGAACTTCTGGGAGACCCGTTTTTTGCCCTCCCTGAACCTCTGAGTATACCCTGTACTTACCTGCACCCAAAATGGGCCACATGGGGACTCCTGGGAGAGGAGGGTAGGCGTGGCTTTGGAGGGATTCTCCAAACTGCAGAATCTTAGCTAGGAGTTCTCCCAAACCCCAGCAAACCCCAGCAACCCACCCCTGGCTACAACATGACTTCATTCAAAGTTACCTGCAAACTCCTATTTTTTTTAAAGTGGCAATGAGACCAAAATCTCTTAGGTTGTTGTACAATAATGTATAGAAACATATTTAATGAGCTCAAGAAAGACCTTGAATTGAGAACATGAGAATCTCACAAGATTTGGAGAAATTAAAAATAAAGAATTTGATGAGAAGATATCTGAGCCATTCTTCAAGATCACAGAATGGTTCAGTGCCTGGAAGGTTGTATATAATGATAATTATTCAAATGCAGAACTGTCCTCACTGAATTAGCATATGTGCCTATCCAAGCAAACCAAAGTTTATGATCTCAGGAATGATTACATGTTAAAGGAATTGTTAAAATAAAACATCCCAAATTACACTGTTAAGATATCACCCCAAGATACATAATGGATTTCTTGAAATAGAAATTAGGTTGCTGATGAGTGGATGGTGCCCTCACTGTCATGTTAGCATAATTCACCCCATGAAATATCTGTAAAATACAGGCTGAAGTGCATTTCAGCCTGTATTTTTTGTGAGACATGCTGTACATGCCACAAACTTATGGTGCATTGCAGAAAGGCATAGTTTGGTTAAAAGACTAAAAGACTTCCTCTGTGTAGCATTTAAGGAGGAATGCAAATATTAGAAAGTGGCTTAATTTATGATGAGGGGAGCTGTCTAATTGAGATGGTAGAGATAAATACTTCTGTTTGCAAGGGAAATTATCCAGGCATAGACATAACACACACACACACACAAGACTTGAGAAAATAGGCATCAGTGGCCATTTGCTGACTTTTCGTGAGAGCTATTATTCTACAGAACAGCTTCTCCCATGGGATGAAGAGAATGTCTCTTTCAAGGAAGTTCAAATTAAACTGGACAAAGCTTTCAAAAGGAGATTCTGGGGAGCAATGCAGTCTCAAGATGGGATGGATGAGGCTGGGCCAAACAGCTGGATTTCATTACTTGTCCAAAAAGCTTACTGTTGCACTGATAGAAAAAAGATACTGAGGAAGAAAGGGGCACTCAATGCGTGGGTGGAGATGTCTTGCAAAGAAGGATAAACAAATATACAATGTAGGAAGCTGGCTATAACTCAAGGACCAAGATGGAACAATTTTTCCCTGTATTGTTCAGTCTCCCCATTTTCCTTTTGAAAGGTTATTCACGCCACCAATATTGAGTGTGGTCTAACCATTGCTACAGAATATCACTAAAAGGGCTGGATTTATACTAATACAACATTAGGTTTGTGATGGCTCTTCATCTTGGATCAATAGTGTATGTATTTGTGTGTTATCCTTGTTTAGCAACCACAATTAGACCAGCAACTCAATTATTAAGGAAAATGGTCATTAACTGAAACCATTTCTGTGTTTATGATCTTCCTTCAGTTTTCTTTCCCTGTACAGGCCTGCAAAGTTTGTGAATAAAGCTATCTTTTCATCACCATCATAACTACGTTCACTAAACAAAGGCAGTTAGTAAAAGGATTACCTATATACATGTGTGAATGAATCCAATGAATCTTATGTGGAACAAAGAACTACAACTCTCAACAAAAAATGCATGCCATATAATCAGACACTGATAGAGCCTCTCTATTTCTGTCTTCCCCTTTTGCTTTCCATCTCTTTGTTATGCTCCTACATAGCTTTCCCTTCACACTGCATCCTGTTCTCCCTCATTTGCTCTCAAGGTCACCTTCTCTGCCTGAACTTGATTTTTATGCAGTATATTGATTAATTGGCTGTAACAGTCCCCTATTCAGTGAACTTCTAGGATCAGCAAGTTTGGCATTCAGCTCCTTTCATAGAGAATGTTCCTCACTCAGAGATCTTTCACTTGCCACGCTGCTGACTTTTTTCTCTCTCTCCCATCACAGGGAAATTTACAGTGCTGCAGCAAGAGTAGAAGCTACATGAATTTCCAGAAGCTCACATATTCTGGATCCTGCATTTTAAATCAGAGCTTTCCTGCAATAAATACACAAAGGAGTTCTGCTTTATTGCTGTCAGCTTCATAATGATGTCTCCTTTTCAAGGTTGCTCAGCAAATGAGTCACAATCCCAGGAGCTGAATGCTAGATTTCCCATCCTACATTCAATATATAATACATTCAGACAAAACTGCTAATAACACTGCCATTCTATCCAGAGGTCTTCCCTTCTCTAGCATAACATTCTAGCAATTCACTAGCATAACATCTAGCAGTATTATTTATTTTATTTGGATCATGGCCAACTTTCATGAGTTTCCTCCCTCTTTCTCTCTGTTTGTAGATGCCACTGATGCCCGCAGGGGAAACTGATATCTGGTGGCTCTGCAAGAATTTTCCCCTGTTAGGCAAACCAAATTTATGACTTATAGCCTGTGTATACTTACACTAATAAACTCAGCCTCATCAAACACAGGCAATTTCCAACAGAAAGGCCAAGCTTCATGTTGATCAATGTTTTTTTTTTTTCATATACTTCTACCATGAGTCTGTAACACAAACATCACATTGGCTAGCAAAGATTAATGTCAGAAGAGTCCCTCTCTTGTGGCTTCTTAGCATAAAACTGGCTTGAGAACTGCAGAGATGCTCAAAGCAAAAGAATGATGCCCACCCGAGTCAAAGAAAAGCAAAGAAAAGCAAAGAAAAGCAAAGAAAAGCAAAGAAAAGCAACATATGGTCAGCCCTGAGAGTATCACTTTGTGTTTCTCAGTTTTGCTTCACAAAAAAAAAATGTTCTGCAAATTAATGCTTTTGAGCTTCAGCTGCAAGGGGCATTTTTCCTTGTGTTGAACCTCAAGGGCTTCAAATGATAGCACCTGCTAACTGCAAATCATCCCAAAGTCTCTGCTGAGAGGGAGAGAAAGAAGGCAGAAAGCCAAATCCACATTGTGATTGTATGCAGCAAAAGGCAGTTTTGGCTGGCCTGCTTCTGTTGCAAATGCCTAGGTAACATATACTTCATAACTGTGACATTGTTAGCTTTTCAAAAAATGAGTGTCCTGCTTCCCTTACAATCTTTTGCTAAAGTCAATCATGGTTATTGTTGGAGAAGAATTGAAAGTTGGGCAGCTGTATATATCACCCTGATTTTGTAAGCAAAGACAGGCTAGGAATCAAGCTTTACAGTTAAATAGGATATGCTAGATTATAATCATTCTGAATCAGTTAATGAAAAATAAACCTGTGATGGACTTCCAGTTTGGGCTTCTTCAGCGATGGACCAAAATCACGATCGTCCGTGGTTTTGATCCTTGCTCGCCGCTGGAGCACCCCAAGCCGCCCAGATTCGGAGCTGAAGCCACCCCACAGAGGTGGTGAAGAAGGAGGAGCCACCAGCAGGGTTGAGGAGAGCCTCAACCTCCTCTTCAGCTGGCCATTATTCAGCTGGCTCATCCCTCCTCTTCAGCTGGCCATTACTCCCTTTCCCAAAGACAATTGCAGCCTTTGGGAAGAACCCAACCGGACAAGATTGTGCAGAAGGAAGTTTAAAGGAGAAAGTTTGACTGACTGGGTTGAATGGAGAACATCTATTTAAGGTACCTGGAACCTGAATCTTAAAGACTAATACTATTCCTAAAAAAAGATTTTAAGCTGAAAAAGAGAAAAGGAAAGGAAATGGAATTGGCTTTTTTTCCTCTAACATTGACAGTTTTAACTGACTTGGAACATTATAAGCAGAGCTGGCACATGAGAAGACATCTATCTCTGGTCCTCTCAGGCTCCGCCTCCTGTCCTCACTACGCTGCTGCTCTGCATTTGGCGCTCCATATTCACAATACTCTGAATATTTTTTTTCTTGTTTTCCTCCTTTAAACCTAGATATGTGTTATGGTCAGGAGCATCTTATTGTGTGGAAAATATGGTACTTTTTTTTAACCCACAGTAGTGAGTTTTGTGCACCAATTGATTGTATCATTTCATCTGCCTTGTGCTTCCCCCCCAACCATATGTATTCAGGTTATCAATCAATGGTTGATAACTGCATCTGTGAATGTATGTATCCACACACAATTATAATGAAGGTATTGCACCAATCAATTATGTTCCTGATGAGCAAACACTTTTTGACATGAGATTTTAACAGCAGTGGCAGGCAAAGAAAGGAACAACAAATTGTACAAGAAAAATGGAGGAAATTTGCTTGATATGCACTTCACAGATTTCTTTTGTCCCACTATTAAATTATTATTTATGTACAGAAGTCAGAAGCTTTAAAGGTAATAAAAGTGCACATCTGTTTAATTTATTTTAGGTTCAGCTGGTGAAAGATTTAATTCAAATACTTAATTATCTTTGTGGTCCCTTTACTTTGAAAATAACTTCCCTAGAAAATCTGCCTAGCATCAATATAGTTACCATAATAATGCTAGGTAGAAACATATTTATTTATATTTCTACATATGTTCAAGTTACCAAATAGATTAATGCATTATTCTGTTTTTTTATGCCACTAGACTGTTTTTATTATATTTGATTTTACTGTTTTAGACAGGAAATTGCTCTGCTGTTTAAATTTGTAGCACAATTTAATCTTTTTATTTTTATGAAGTGCTGCTCTAGTATCATTAGACAGAAGGGTAATTACAATTAATTTTCAAGAAAAGCCTTAAAGACCTGGTTTTATCAGCATACTCTGGAGCAATGTGATCTGTCAATCTGGCTTTATGGCATCATGATTTCCCAACATTGTTTGCTAGTATTCTGTTGTTATCTGTTTGACTGGGATTTTCTTTTCAAGTCAAAAACAAAAAAGAAAACAAAGAATGTATATTTACTTTGTAGTTTTGTAATTTATTTGGTGTGCCTGGGACTGCACTTTTACAACATGTTCTTATAGTGCTTCAATTTTTTAAAAAACATTTTTTTAAAGCAGAATCAATGGAAGATCAATGCTGAGCTTTCACTGGATTATGCTTTACGTTCTATGCTAAATAAGGGGGAAGAGCCAAGATGACAACACACTAGCAGCTTCTGAAATAAATTCCCAGCTTGCAACAGGCCTTTTCACTTTTGGTTTAACCTGACAACTGCCCCAGTGATGGGATTCAATTTTTTTACTACTGGTTCTGTGGGCATGGCTTGGTGGGCATGACAGAGGAAAGATACTGCAAAATCTCCATTCCCTCCCCACTCCTGGGGGAAGGTTAATGCAAAATCTCCATTCCCTCCCCATCCCACCTTACCTGCTTTCCAGCTCCGTTCTCCTGTGCAGGGCAACAAAAGAAGACCCAGCCAATCAGCTGGGACTCAGGAGGCAGAGAATAGGTGGGGGCAGGGCCAGTCAGAGATGGTATTTGCCAGTTCTCCGAATTATTCAAAATTTCCACTACCTGTTCTCCAGAACTGGTCAGAACCTACTGAGTACCCTCCACCTCCACCAAAAACCACCCAATGGCAAAAGGAGAACCTGTACCAGCCCCAACAATATTACTGGAACTCATAAATCTAACAAGGCACAAAAACTGGTGATGGACATTTACCTCCCCACTGCAGAGACAATTAAAAATGTGAGAAATAAGTCCACTGTCATTGGACACCCTTCCCTCCCAAAGACTATAATAATGCAGAGCCATAATCAGACCACCTCTTAACTCTCCAAAAACTCTGTCAGAATGATCCCATGGAGCTGAGATATAACCTCTTGGAACAATTTCATGGATCAACCTCCCCACCCCCCAAACTATATCACTAAACCTTTCCAGGCGGCTTATCTTCTGTCTGCAGATATATTTATATTGCAGCAATTGAATGAAATTACAGCCAAGGCAGACAGCCTCTAACAAGCCTTGGATCTACAAGTCCCCACAGCAATCAGGGGGTTAATATGACAGGAGAGGTTAGCCATGTCAGCATTTAGGCAGCTGGTGTCTCCAGACATCTGGAAATAGTTATGTTAAATAGGATTAAGTTGCAAACTACAGAAGAAAACCCAAATGATGGCATTTTTATTATTTAACAAAAAGGAAATGTAACCAGAGCATGGCAGACATTGTTGGAACAATAGGCCACAGTTGGCAACTCTTTCCTCTGACAGATATATATTGGAATGTAATAACCTGCTATATGACAAGCTTTATAGGCTGTTAGTTACTATTCCTCATCATTGTAACATCTTCTACTGCACACACATAAAGGATGCAGTAATTCATTTCAGGGCAGTATGATAGATGATAATGCTGCACCCCAGAGTTGACATGGTCACTAAGGAACCAGTTCTCTGCAGGCATTTCATGTTGATACAGACAGGTTTAATGGCACAATCATACATCACACCTTTCAGCTGATGGTCTCTGTAAACAGGTTGCTTTCTGCTCTTTTATTTCTCAAGGAGCTGCAGAGTCGATCTTAAGTTGCCGCTATGGCTAAATGAAAATTATTATTGGTGAGATACTGTCAAATACTAAGTCCCACATAATATAGGCCATGTGTCCCATTTTCCAGAAGATACTTCTATCTGAAGGTATTCTGTTTCTGAAGGACTGCCCAGTCTACTTACTTATTCTTTAAAAAGAACAGAATAGCCATAATTCAGTGATAGAGCATAAGCTTTGCATTCAAAACATCCTTTGCTTAGTCCCTAGAGTCTTCAGTTTCACCCCTAGGAAAAAAGGAAATAATACTGCTTGAAAACCTTAAGAGTCATTGATGCTTGGTATTCACAATATTGAGCTAAAAAGATTGGTAGTCAGGTTCAAAAAGTTTCTGTTGTTCCTAAGAAAGGGGAGCAAAAACCAGAAACTATCTGGATGTGATGAACATTTGGATATCAAGCTGAGGAGGCAATGCAAGTCACTTGACCAGATTCCTTTCTGCTGTAGTGAGGGGTGCTGTGTATGCTGTATATTTAATAAAATTACAGCAATTATACATATTCTCTCTCTGCATAAAATAGCACATGGAAATTATTCAGACCTGTGCTTTCTTTTGGTATATTAAATGATTATCATAATAATATATGCTCTTTCAACCTTCCATCCAGATTAGTGGTTCTTATCTATTATAGTATGGGGTTTCAAAGGCACCTTTGAGACTCTGTTGAAAGCTAAATACCCTCCCCAGAAAAATGCATATAAATGCATTCAAAATTCTCCATATAATTTTTGTGTGTGTGTTCAGCAAAGAAACTCTAAATGCAACATCATCCTTTCTTGGATCAGGAGGTTCTTTTCATGATAACTCATTCCCTGTTTATGTCTCATTGGATTATTGCAACATGTTGTACTATGGAGCAAAGACCACTCAGAAATAATAGCATGTGGTAGATATGTTAACTACATACAACACTGCTGGTTTTTAAAGTACCAGTTGTACAACTTATCGGCTTCTGAGTGGAACTGAGGCTTCTGGGTGGTATTCAAGATGCTGGTTATTAACTGTAAAATTCTTTATGGCAAAAGGCCAAGTTATTTGTAGGGACTCGCTGATTCTGATTAACTTTGCTACAGCCCTTCCAGGACCCAGGAGATATATTTTTCCTGTTGCCGAGCCTGCACTATGCAACAGGATCCCCTTTGAAATTTGGATGTCTACATATATGCTTTCTCTATGTAGAAAGAAGGTAACAGATGCTTTCTGGGGAAAGTTCTGTTGATAGAAATGTTATGTCCAAAAGATGGAGACAGTTTTTCAATCAATGCAATTATCTTTTCCTTAACATTCCCAAGATCAGGGGTGTCAAACTTGATTTCATTGAGGGCTGCATCAGGGTTGTGTTTGACCTTGGGGGAGTGGGGGAGCATTGACCAGGGGGGCATGGCCAGCTCAATGTCACCTGTGTTGGCCCAAGCACTTTGCCAGCGAAAGGCTCCCAAGCTTCTTTTGAGCTGCGACGGCCTCCTTCAACCCTCTGCCAGAGAAAATGGAACTCAGAAGGGCCACCCATGGCCCTCTCAAGCTCTGTTTTCAGCTGCAACAGCCTCCTGCAACCCTCTACCAGCAAAAACAGAGTTTGTGAGGGCCACATGTGGCCCTCCCAAGCTCCTTTTTCACTGGCAGAGGCACCACAGGCCAGTCCTTCACTGTTTCCATGGCAACCCCGCAGGCCAGATCTAAGCACCTTATGGGATGGATCTGGCCTGTAGGCCTTGAATTTGACACCCTTGCCCTAAATTATGTCAATCCTAGACAGTATATTTTGCATAATTTACACAAATTAGCACAATCCTAATTTCTTATAACTGTCTATACTTGCTCATCAGTGAATTCACAACATTCCCAAAGAACCATATATGGAAAGAAGAGAGTTTGGTTCAAATATGAACTGAGAGTTTTCAGGATCATTTGTGAACCATTACTATGAAATACATGTTTTCTCTTTGATGATAGTTCAGTAATTAAAGTGTCATCAAAGAAGACTATTTGCCTTTTATTCCTCCTTCCTTCTTCTCTTTGGCTTGGCAGTCATCAAGAATTAAATGTGATCACTTACAGATTATAGTTACCTTATTTCTATGTAGTGCTAGATTTCATGAAAGAGCCATTCAACCTTAATATTATTATTAGTACCGCTTTATAAAGCCTTAGTAAAACCACACCTGAAATACTGCATCCAATTTTGGTCACCACATTACAAAAAAAAAAAGGTGTTGAGACCAGAGGTGGTATTCAGCAGGTTCTGACCAGTTCTGGAGAACCGGTAGTGGAAAATTTGAGTAGTTTGGAGAATTGGCAAATACCACCTCTGACTGGAGATTTTATGGTATCCTTCCCCTGCCAGGCCCACCAAGCCATGCCCACAGAACCAGTAGTAAAAAAATCTGAATCCCACCATTGGTTGAGATGTTGGAAAAAGTGCAGAGAAGAGCAACTTAGATGATTAATGGCCTGGAGACTGAAACATATGAAGAACGGTTGCAGGATTTGGGTTTGGCTAGTCTAGAGAAAAGAAGAACTGGGTGAGGGCATGATAGCAATATTCCGGTATTTGAGGGGCTGCCACAAAGAGGAGGGGTCAATTTATTTTCCAAAGCACCAGAGGACAGGACAAGAAATAATGGATGGAAACTAATGAAAGCAAGAAGCAATCTGGAATTAAGGAAAAACTTCCTAACAGTGAGAACAATTAATCAGTGGAACAGCTTACCTTCTGAAATTGTGGGTGCTTCATCACTGGAGGTATTTAAGAAGGGATTGGACAGTCATTTGTATGAATTGGTAAAAGGTCTCTAGTTTGAGCAGGGGGTTGGACAAGAAAGTCCCATCCAGTTCTATTCTGATTGAAGCTGTTCTGCATATTACTAATCTATACACTTATCACCTGCTTCACACTTTTCCTGCCAAAACATATTTTCGCTCGCATATCTGAAATTAACAGTTATAGTAAGCTCAAATTCACCAAATCTTACCATTACAAAAAGGTACCATTACAAAAGGTATAATTACAAAAGCTAGACCAATACTTGAATAGAGCTCACCAGACTGGAACCCGCATTATATATCTGATATTAATACAGTTGAGAAAGTCCAGAAATATTTCACAAGAAGAGTTCTTCACTCCTCTACTCATTGCAGAATACCTTATGCCACNACTTCAGCAACAGAGTGGTCAATGTCTGGAATATTCTACCTGACTCTGTGGTTTCTTCCCCAAATCCCAAAAACTTTAACCTTAGATTGGGGTTAGAAAGGGTTAACTTTAACCCTTTCCTAAGCAGTCTGTAGGGGGCGTGCATAAGCGCACCAATGTGCCTACCATCCCTGTCCTATTGTTTCTTTTTATTTTTCTTATATGTATCCATTTCATGTATTCATAACTATGTTTATACTTATACCCGTTATCTTAAAATCTCTTGACAAAATAAATAAATAAATAAAATTTTGTTCATTAGCCCAGGTAACTGAGCGTACAGATTTATTTTTGTAAAATTTCTCTAGATTTCTCTCTTGCTTCTCTCCATTTATTCTCAAACATGAATGGGTGCAATTTCCTTTTTTGGATATTTTTAAAGTCTTGTTTAGTTTGGTTCTCTACTTTTGGATATATGCCCAGTATTTCTTATCCTCCTTAGGTTGATAATTTTTCTTTGCTGCAGCATATGTCAGATTAATTCTGTCTCTGCCCCCAACCTATCTCCAGATTCATAATTTGTTTTCCCAGTGGAAAATAGCTGCCCACCTGTATATATGAGAGAACTGGATTTTTATGGATGTTTGCCATTTGAAACTGCTTTATGGCAGCCAGTACTGCTCACTTCAGTAATAAATGCAAAAATAACCATAGAAAACATAGAAAAAAGGGGCAAAGAGCAGAATCTGGGCCTTTGTTTTACTGACAGAGAGGAGAATCTGGGCCTTTCTTTTACTGACAGAACTGATTTTCTGGGAAGCCATTTCCCTCTTCTGCCTGCTCTTTTCTTGTGACCCACACTCAATCTAACTCGATGTTCAGAATAACTCTGGAGAAAGTTTAGGAGGCCTGCAGCTGAATTAATCCATCTTTTGTCCAGCACTACATGGTCTGACAGCAGCTCTTTTTTAAAAAAAAAAATGTTTCAACACAAGTTAAAATACAAAAAAAAAGCAAAAAGGAGGGGATAGGAAAAAGAAAGGTTAAAGAAAAAGCAAAACTAAGAGTGCAAAAGGAAAGAAAATGAAGAAAAAAATGAAAAGGGGAAAAATAACTTCCAACTTTCTTCAGTACAGATATAGATAGTAAAATACATTGATCTCTTACTCTAAAATCAAAAATAGTATATAATATTTCTATAATCATGAACAGTTCTAATAATGAAATTCCAAAATTAAAATTTCATTTTACTTCTTTTTAGCAAGAAATCCAACAGCAGTTTCCAAGGAGAAATCAAGTTAGACAAAGACTTTCCTTTAAACAGAGCAGTCAGTTTTGCCATTTAGCTAATTCTATTAGCCTCACTGACTGTTCTTCCACTGAAGGAATTTGTAAATCCTTCCATCACTGCTTTTGTCATTTACAGAAACAAAGTCCCATATTTATTTCTGTTGAGTCTGTTTATCCATTAAACCTACAAAGAAAACCTCTGGTTTCAATTGTATGTTTATCTTAAGAATTCTTTGGATTAAGATACATATATGATCCCACTATTTCTTAGCTTTCTTTCATGTCCACCAAAGATGATCGAAAATCTTCACACTGATTGCATTTCCAACATATATTTGATACTCCCTCATACATCTTTGACAATTTATCAGATGTTAAATATCAATGGTATACATGTAAAGTATAAGTTTATATATTATAGTTTATATATTATATAGTAAAGTTTATATATTTTAGAAATAACAGATTCATCATTAGTACACAAATCCAGTTCAAGGTTAGTTTTCTCATTTCTAAAAAGAATTGTAATTCTTTTTATCCAGTCTAAGCCTTTCTTTTACCTGAACACAAGAGAACAATTGGCAGGTATAACCTTCCATTTCTAGCTCTTCACTTGATTTAAGTTTAGGTTCTCCTTCAAAAAAAAAACTCCAATAAATCAGCATAAGACAACCAAGTTTGTATAAGTATCATTTCTCTTCTTTAAAAAATGCTTTCTGGGGTGACAACCATAAAGAAAATTTTGGAATCAATCTTGCTTTATACCTATTCCAAGTTCTCAATATGATACTCCTAATAAAGTGATTATTATAGTCTATATTAACTTTGTCATACCATAAGTAACCATGCCACACAAATTTCAAATCATGTCTTTCCAACTTCAACAATCTCCTCTTTTTCAAAGTCACCTAATCTTTCAATCATACCAGACAACAAGCAGCAAAATACCGCTTAAAATCAGGTAATCCTAGACTACCTCTTTCTTTGGTATCTTGCAACAATTTATATTTAATTCTTGTTTTTTTTACCTTGCCATACAAACTTGGAAATGTCTTTTTGCCATTATTTAAATGATCCCTCTACTGTCAAAATTGGTATCGCTTGAAATAAGAATAACACCCTAAGCAGAAAATTCACCTTAATTACTGGATTTTTACCAACTCGTAATTTGTCTTATCACAATAATTCTTTCTTTCTCTTTTTAATTTTTTTTAATTATACATTTTCTATAATATACATAACTATTCATAATTATACAATGCCATTATGTACTGGATACATCAAGTCCCTTTTTTTCCTTTCCATCGTGCTATACATTCTAGCTAAAACTGTCATATCATATAACCATCATATTTTATTACACATCCAAATTATATCTATTATTTGTTTGTTTCCACAATAATATCCTTATTGTATGCATTTCATTTGTATTCATGTACAGTTCAAAGATACTTAATTCTTTCTTTCTCTTAATATAGACACTAAAATGTATTAATATTAATAATAAGACTCAGAAGAGTTACAAAAGGACACATACAAGAGCTGAACAAAACAGGAAAACCATTTGGCTTTAAAATAAACCAGGTAAAAGAGCCAGGTAATGTTTCATAAAAAAAATTATCTGGAGAAGAACTAGATGTACCGTGTTTCTCACATAATAAGGCCAGGCTTTATTTTTTTTTGACCCCCCCCCAAAAATGGCTAGGCCGTCTTTTCGGGGGTGACTTAATTTCCTCCCCAACCAAGAGCAGCCCACCAAGAGACTTTAGGGCAGTCTCTTTCCGGCAATTGGAGCTCCCCAAGAGCGGTCAACAGTCACTTCGATTGGCCAGTAGAAGCAGCCTCGTAGCGAGCACACACACACACTCCCCTCGCCGCGAGGCCGCTTCTATCTGCCAATTGAAAGCTCCCTTGAGGACACAGTCCCCACTGCTTCAAGGGCGATTGGCGTGGCTGCTCAGTCCCCTCGCCTTTTCGGGCAGTCTCTTTCCGGCAATTGGAGCTTCCCAAGTGCAGTCAACAGTCACTTTGATCAGCCGGTAGAAGTGGCCTGGGGCGAGTGCAACACACACACTCCCTCGCCATGAGCGCCTCTCTTACCGGCCCATCGAAGTGGCTTTTGACCGCACTTGGGGAGCTCCAATCGCTGGAAAGAGACTGCTCTAAAGTGAAGGGAAGTGCAAGCCACGCATCGCCCCAAAACATGCTGGGGACGTGTGTCCTCAAGGGAGCTAGCTTTCAATCGACTGAAGAAGCAGCCTCGTGGCGAGGGGAGTGGTGTGTGTGCGCTCGCTACGAGGCCGCCTTCTTACCAGCCAATTGAAGTGGCTGGTGACTCTGCCCTTCAAGAGAGCTTCTTTCGGCTATCAGGTTATTCTTGCCTAGGCTACCTGGCAGGCACTCCTAAAGGCAAGTTTTCTCCCACCCGACCCCCGCCCTTCCCCCCCCACCCCGGCCCTTTCCCCTCATTTCTCTTCACCTCTGTGTAGTTCTAACGAACAATGTGAGAAATGGCGGGGAAACGCATGGTTTTAATAGCCTAAATTTAGGGGGCGGGGCTTAATTTCACCTCATGCCTAGAAATCATGCTGGGCCTTCCTATTGGTGGAGACTGTACTGTTGGAGAAACACGGTAGTAGACCATTATATATACCTTGGCCAATGGATTTCAGTGGAAGGTGATACAATTAAGGAAATTGAATGGTGTATTAAATGTGATTGACAGGCATTTGATAAGCTAAGCATAATTTTCAAGAACAACCTTCCCCATGCCCAAAGAGAAAAGTTTTTAAACAGTGTGTGCTACCTGTTCTAACATATGCCAGTGAAACATGGACATTAACCTCACAATCAATACAAAATCTAGAGTGGTGCAAAGAGCCAAGATACATACTCTGCATCACACAACAAGATAGAAAGACCTGCACATGGATTAGAGCAGAGCTGTCAAACTGGATTTCTTTGAAGGCCAGATCAGTTTTCCTCTGCAGGCCAGTGAGAGTTGGGGAGGGTAAGGGGAGAAGAGACGGGACAGATGCCTTCTGCAGCATCCTGCAGCCAAAACAAAAAGTGCTGTAGGAGGCTGTCCAGTCCATGCACAGCCTTCCCAAACCCTGTTCTTGGCCTGGATGGCCTTCTGCAGCACTTTACTGGCTGAAAACGGGGAGGCCAAAAACAGGCCATGCAAGGGCCTCACAGGGCCTCCACATGCCCTGTTTTCGGCTGGCAAAGGGCTGCTGGAGGTTGGGGAGGCTGAAAATGGGCCACGGAGGGGACCACACATGATCTCCCCAGTGACTGCTTTGGCTGGCAGAGGCACCATGGACCAATCCTTTTATATTTTCAGGCTGGCTCCATGGGCCAGATTTAAGCACCCCACAGGCTGCATCCAGCCCGTGGGCCTTGAGTTTGACACCCCTGGATTAGAGAATAAAGAAAAGTATATGATATCAAGACACTACAAGAATTGAAATGAAAATGAGCTGATCACATAGCAAGAAGAACTGATGGCATGTGGACTAAGGCAGTTATAGAATGGACTCCACTTGATAAAAAGCATCTCCACAAAAAAGAGGTGTCAAACAAGATGGATGGACAACATCAGCAAGAATGGCAGGCCCAAGTGGCAAAAGAAAGCTTAAGACCATATTGGTTGGAAACATGCAGAAGAGGCCTTCATCCTGCAATGCATATACAGTTGTTAGGATGATGATGATGATAACGATACACTAATATAACTATTCCAAAACATCTTACAATTCATATTAGACAGTGTAATCCCCAGATATTTAACTTTTTTTTCCTTAATTTTAAAGTCTTTTTCATCAGGGTATCTTGAACTTAGATAACTGTATTATTAGCCAACATATTTGAGGTTTTTGTTTGTTTATTCTTAAAGCTGGCTAATGCATCTAAATGCTTCAATTTCTTCATTAAGTGTCTAATCCTATTCTGAAGTTCTTGTAAAATCAAAACTAAGTGATCAAATGAAAGTGCTCAGTATAATTTTTCTAGTTACTGTTGTTTACAGAGCCACACCAATCTGGACAGCAATAGACAGCAGAAAGAAAAACATTCCCACAATCAGGAATGGCAAAATCCAATATCAGAAATGCAAATTTGCTAAAAGATAAATTATATTCATACAAAAGATCCACTCATCTGTTAAAACACCAACCAATAACCCAAACATTTGTCTCCTGCTAGTTAGACAGCTCCCAGTATCTACACCAGCTTTTTAAAGCAGTAATCACCTAAATACTGAAAATCTCCAAAAGAAAGTACAAATGTGTATCTGAAGAAAGCCTCTTTTAGGCTAAAAGAGTAATAAGTTATAATAAAGTGTGTTATAGAAATGGGGGTGGTAGGTCAGCTCTAGGGTCCATTTTTTTTCCAGCTAGACCATGGCTTCAAACTTAAACGCATTCTCCCAGCTGATCAATTCACCAGTTGATTGCAGAAACCTCATTTCATGATCCTCTCACAAGGAACAGCTGTCCAAAGGATAAGTGGGTTATTTCTGAAATTCACCTTGGGTCCAGAGAATTTTTTGGGGGGACTACTAAATCAGCTGTGAGGTGGACTCCCATTCCATAGGAGTTCTTCAGCAACATGTTCTCCACTGGAAGGCCAACTAACAGCAACTCTTTTGAGTGGATCACTGTCAACATCAGTTGCTAACTGGAACTGGCACCCCCCCCATCCAAGAAAAAAAAACATCTTAAGATGCAAAGGAATACATACAAAATATGTGTCCTGCCCCGAGCTACATTTTCTCTGCTGTATGATAATATTAATAAATATAAATAATTTATTTCAGTCACAAAAATAGCATAACTGCTGCCCTTTGAGAGTTATAATTTTCAGCTGTATGTGGTTGTTTGCTGATGTATTTCTGATCTGAAATAGCCATGGGGTTATAGATTTGGCAGGAAAGCACATTGCTGAGATGAGATTGGGCATGCATATGCATAACAGAGAGAGGACATAAGGTACCAATGCACCACTTGTCAGATGGTTTGCATGGTTGAAACGCTGAGAATGTAAAGGAAATATGGAACAAGAGTGTTAACTCTAGGGAATATCGCCACTCTCTTTCATCCCAATGACTGTTTCTAGTATGAGCACAGATTAATATTATTATTCATTTGAATCCTCACATCACTTATCTCCTTACATTAGGGGCACAGCCACACTTTTTGCTCGGCTCATCCCCAGTCCAGGCAATTCAACACTTCCCAGGTGTAGGAATAGTTGACATCCTCTCCTATCATTCCCAGCCCATTGCATGTTTTCTAGATATTGATTCAAAGATACTGTTTTCTGAGATGACTTGTCTTTAAAAGGTCCCTGGCACTTCTTTTTATTCTTGTTGTGGTCCCAGATGGTTGCAATGCCTGGCATAACATTCACTTCCTGTTGCTGCTAGGCTGCTGTATTCTCTGCTGGTCGGCAGTAACTAGTTGTGTTCTGTTCTGGTTTCATTTTGTTTTGTTTTAAATAATCTTGCAATTGGTCCAGTGATGTCCTGTTAATTCAAATACCATCCTCAACCTTAGAAACTCAAGTTCCACCCAACATTTTTGGGATGAAAATCCCAAAAATCCCTTTACTTTCCCAATCCTGCCACACTGTAGTGTATTGCAACTTTTTTTTATTTACTTATTTTTAACATCTTTAAATGGCATTGTAGGACTATTGATTATATGAAGCTGAACTATAAGTTGTTTCTTGTTAGAAATTTTCTGTTGTCCTACACTGGAGAGGAGGAATGAAACATCAATCTCTCTCTTCTCTGTTGGTTTGATTATTGTAACATCAGAGATGTGAGGCTAACATAAAGGAGAGGGGGTGGAACAGAAAAGATCAGTGTTAATATAAAAGGAGTACAAGGGAGGGCATGGAGGCATCCATGTGTGGAAATAGCTGAGAAATCAAGAAAGGGCACATGGACTAATGAGGAAGGAGCAGTCCCTTAAAGGAAAAGCCAGGCTCCATGCAGGGGTCAGCCAGCACACATGGGAAGGGCAAGGATCAGAGAATGACCAATCATGTCTTGTAGTGGCCATAATCTAGTCTGAATATCAACTTGACCCCATTGCTGTATGCTGGCTGGGGAGTTCTGGTAGTTGAAGTCCACACATTTTAAAATTGCTAAGGCTAAGAAACATGGGTATAACTCTAGGAAGGCAGTGAAAAACTGGAGCACATGAAATGCCGGTGAATAACATGAGCAGAAAGATTAGTTGTAAGGTCATCCTAGAAGATTGGTCGAGCATATATATCAACCTTTTGATTAGAGTGAGGTGAAGGAATGTCTGTCGCCACATAAATAGATCAAATTTGAAACATAGGCATACACAGGCATTGCACCACACAAACAAATCGATTTCTGTAGCACTGAATGTATGATAGCTCAAAGGACTGATCCTGACCAAATTGTGCACATGCTGTACGTCTAACTAACATTATCAGAGGGACTGCAACAGGAGCCAAAGTGGCCTCCGAGAACAAAGACTCATTCAATTTTTGCATTCTTTATTAGCCTTTCTTCTGTTTACCTTTTGATTATTTTAAATGCCACAGTGGCTAAAACTGCAGACAGGCAGGGGAGGTCCCCCCCACCCCGCCCCCATGCTCTTCCCGGCATAGAATTGTATATTATTGTTCTCTGCCTTCGGTTGCATCCCTGCTGCTGCAAAAGGCATTTTCAATCAAGAGTACAGGCTATAAATATGCATGCGGGTAATTCTAACTGAAAGCCACCACTGTCAGAACTGGCATGTGTCATTCTTTTGGCATTAACTCTGCAATTACAATGTTTCCTAGAATTACATAATAGACTCCTGTGACTCAATGGCAAATGAGAAAGAGAAAGAAGAAGGGGGGGGGTTTGAAATTAAATAGTGAGAGGGCATTACATCTCTAAGACAGAAGTGTGTGCCAGTATTTGCATAGCCATATAGCCTACTTCCCAGAACGCAATTGTTTTTTTGAAGTCCTCTATTCAAAGGCTCCGTCTAGTCTAAATCCAGCCTGCTGATAAAGAACAAGAGGAAGGAAACTACTACTTGGGTAAAAGTCTAAGGTAATGGGTCATCTAACCTCTGATTTCTCCATATGTCATATTACATTTTGATTTAAACTGTAGGAATTACTTTTGAACTTAATTGTGTGTTAGACAATAAGTGTTTTCTAAATGGTTCTTATTAATTAAAATTGAGACTAGGCTTTTAATTCAAATGAAGTATGTAAAATGCAGCCAGTCTGTCTTCAGCATGATTTGCCTACATCATTAATTGGATTGGCCATGGGATTTGTCCTTTGTGATGTCATAAGTGCACGTCCAGCAAAGTGACATTCTCAGTGAATTCATGAACTAAGACTTTCCTAGACAGCATGACATCATAGAAAGAGAAAAACAAAAAGAAGGGAAATGAAATTGCAAAAAACAATAGCCAAGAGAAGTATGATGCAAAATAACACAATGATATATTTCAACAATCCACCCCTGCAGAAACAAACAAACAAAAAGATAATCCAAACAAGATAATGATGTCATGCTAATATAAATTGAAACTAGGTAAGTAATGTTTTTGTTTATGGTGAACCAAAATACTGAATTCATAGAAGTTGATTTGCATTGATTCTAACTAGTAAAAGCTTCAGAGGCCTAAAATAACCATTCCTCTACAAAGCTTTTCTGTTATAAATGGGCAATAAACGTTAGCAGCAACCAAGCAGAAACAGAAGACACAATGCATAAATTCCTGTGAATCTAAAGGGTAAATTATGTATCATCTCACTTAGAAAGGGTTCTAGGCTGCTGATTTTGTATGTTCCTTCTCAAGCTAATTTCCAATTAAACAGGCATATTTTTCTTCTGAAAAAAAAAAGTGATGAATCCAGCAGTTCCAGGTTCCACTTCTGACTACCATTGAGGTTTCTTGGGGGCTGGTTCATTGTTTTCACTGCACACAGAGGTCTGTAGCATTTCACAGCGGGCTGCAGGATCTGGCTTCTTTCCTGCTAAGCTTTCCCACTGGCATTTTATTTCTGATCCTTTTATTGTTTGTTTGTTCCCACTCTCGTTTGCTCAATGGTGACCCCCCTGGAACCAATAATAGCATGTTTCAAATGCCTGATTAAAACACTGCAGTGGAGTAAATCAATAAGCATTGGAGGCTGAGAACATAATAAGTATAATAACCACCATTAGGGTAACGAGTTGGGAAAGTGAGAGCGAGGCTGGTAATATTATAATTATATTAATCTGCTTCGATCAGTTTCCACTTCAGAGGTTTGTCTGCACTCCCTCCCCTTGGAAAGAAAAGAAACACAAAGAGCTTGACATATAGATAGATAAACCAAGAATTGGTTTGTCTCTTATAAAATCTAGGGATGCACACAAAGAGACAGAGAGAGAATTGTATTATGGAATCACACCCAATTCTCATGCAGCCGAATCCACATTGTCAGTAAATGCTCTAGAATGCAAAATGCTTTCACACATAGTACACCCACACAGCCAAATAAATATACACATAAGACAGAAGCATGCAGCTAAACACTCCCACAGGAAACATATGGAAATGTGCATGCCAAATACCACCTAAGGCTATCAAAGAAAGTCTTTAGAGAATAACTACTGCTTTACGAAGTTGGAAAATGGATTGGGTAATGCATAAGCATGAATCCTTAGGCACAACACAGCAACTCAATCAGCATACTAACAAATAAGGGATGCAGCAAACCTAGATATTTCCCTGAAATATTTGTCAGTGCGTGCCATATTTTAGATCACCTACATCTATTTGTGCTTAGCACAAAAAGGAATAGTTTTATTCGCACTCATCTTTGCATTCTGCAAGCATGGGGACTTTAATTTATTGCCCTGCTGTGAATAAGGATCCCCATGATCATGCAGTGAAAGGCAAATCAGATGAATGTATGAGACTTCCCAAAGAAAGTACATCTGGTTTTCTTTGTTGGAAGTATATTAAAAATATGAGGGTTCACATGATATGGTCATGTGATTGTAGTATTTTAATTTACTCTGTATAAGTAGATTAATGGGAAAATGTCTGAATGCTAAAGATGTTAATATGATATTGAATTATAGAACAAATCTTTGAAATCTGTTTATCAGGAATTACAATTGTATCAAGCATGAGGAAGGAAAAGGCCATACAAGTAATCAATCCTTGACTTACTAACACAACTAGTCAAAGCACTTGTTCAATGAGTCATGACTGATTTTATGACCTTTTCCCCCACAGTTGTTAAGTGAATCACTGCAATTGTTCAATGAATCATGTAGTTGTTAAGCCAATCTGGTTTCCCCCATTTGCTTGTCAGACATCAGCTGGAAAGGTTGCAAACATAGAATATTGCAACCAATCTTATTATACATGCTGGTTGCCTAACAACCAAATTTTGATAATGGGATGCTGTTAAAGTCATAAGTGTGACAACTGGTCATATGTCATTTTGTTCAATGCCATTGTGACCATTTGAATGGTCACTAAATGAATGGTTGTTACCCATATTGAGAAATGGGAAAAGTGATGTTATTTCCAGATATTAAGGAATGGTTTTTGGAAATGAGTGATTATCTGTCTTAGAAAAGAAAATATTTTTATTAGTAAAAAAAAAAAAAAGCAATATGGGCTAATTGGGCAGAGAATTTATGATGTTTTACAATAATATTTTCTACTTATTGCATTATAGTACAATACAGTATTAGTAAACCAGTGACTATTGATCAGTTTATGTATCAGAAATATTTTCTAATCTTTGGTTTTCATTAATTTTTCTTTAAGTTTAAGGACTACTTTGTTTAACTTTGGGTTTTTTCTTAGACTATTTTGGTATTTTGTTAATAATTTTTATTCTGAAAAACAGCAAATATTTTTCAAAAATTAACCATGCCAGACTCTCTTAAGGCCTGGTCCCACTGGCCGACGGGTGCAAAACGTATCATAAAGGACACAGCGGACGAGCAAAATTTCAGGGGTGGCTCCATCCGTTGTCATCCGCTCCAAAAAGTGGCAAAAATTTGCATAAACAGAACGGAAAAAGAACGGACGTGGGTAGTATGTTAGCGGGGATGTAAAAACGGATGTTCATAGGAAACTCTAGCAGATGAAAGCGATGGAAAGCGGATGCCCACCTCTGAAGGGATTCCAGGGGAAAGAATTTCAAAGCGGACGCATAAGCGGAAGGGGGGATGCATACAGCATGGAAGCGGAATGCATCAGGACGCCTAAGGAAACAAAGGGGGGATTGCCGCGCGGTGATATGGATTGCAAACCATTTCATCTGATGTGCAAGTTGCGGAACAAGTAGTGAATTGCATCAGCTCCGCAGATATAAAAGGATCCAGCACGCATGAGCATCAAGCATACAGGGGAAAAGAGAATGCTGCCACCATAGGCGACTTGCCAGAACACCATGGTTCGTCATCAGTGCAAAGAAGGAAGACCCATGTCTACTCGTCAAGCACATGCCGACATAGATGAAGAGAGGCCAAGACCAGCATCCCACCCCTGGCAACCGAATCTGAGCTGCGCTGCTGCTGTGGTGACCAGCCCCAAGGCCCTCAAAGCCCTGCTGCTGAAGGCCCTGCTGTCAAAGCCCTGAAGGCCCTGCCTGAAGCCCTCTGCCAAGGGAGGAAGAGGCAAGGGAAAGGGAAAAGGGAAGAGAGGAAACAGCACACTCCTTTCCGAGGAGCATGAGGATGAGGTGCTTGGATGGCTGAGGGAGAACGAGTCACTGTGGAGAAAGGCCACAGACTGTAAACGGGGACACCAAGAGAAGCAGGCAGCTTGGAGAGACAAGGCAAGAGAGCCTGGTTACACTGCAGAAGAACTCCTTGGAATGGTGGAAGCACATGCACACCTGGTATGGCAAGAATAGCACCTCAAAGAAATCCAGGCAGCTGCTGTCAACCAACTGACGCGGAGATGTACATCATGGCCATTGTGTAGTTTTCTGGAGGGTGAGATCCTGCCAAACCGAGGAGCAGACCCTTCGAGACCCCACTCCCTCGACAGCACAGACAGCCAGTCCTTTTCCAGCCAGAGCCAGCTTACCCTGTCTAGGAGGGTGTCTTCAGAGTCCCCCATGGCAGAGACCCCCCCGACAGCTGCACTCCCCCATGCGGAGGCTTTGTAGGATTCCCCTTCACAAATAAAGAAGGAAGACGGCACCACCAAGAGATCAACGCACCCCCACTCCCACCCCCACCCCCAGCTCCAGAGAGATGCAGCAAAGAGGCAGACTGGAGGGCCCTGGGACAGCGTGCTGTTGGAGATCAGTGACACAATGAGAGACCAGTACAGAACTCTCTTCTCACTGTAAACAGCGACATACCATCCTCGGGTCAGAAACACCTTCATGACCTATGTGAGGCCAGACCCTGAGGACCTGCCCATGCCCAGTAACCACAGGTGATGAAGCAGAAGATACAGCACTTCTGCACAACCTCAAGGCCAGCTGAAAGCTGCTCCTACCCAGTCCAGTCTGCTCCTCCACCCAGGCGATTGTCCACAGCCCTTCCATGGCTTCAACAGCACCCTCACACTACCAAGGTTATGACTACCAGGACTTCCCACAGCAGAAAAGAAACTGTCCAATCCAGACCCAGGTTCAGTGGATGCCACAGATGCCAGTCCTCACCCAGCTGCAGGACCCAGAAACAGCCCACTACACTCCTCCCAACCCTTCCTCCACCCACAGCCAAGCCTGTCAAACAAAATCTTTTTGGGTTTTTTCATCAGGTTTTATTGGGGCCTGACATCTCAAGTCCTTATGAAGGGCTCTCAACCTCACGGGACTGAAGTAGCTCTTGGATACTTCCGTGAACACCACCACAATCCTTGTTAACCCTCGGGGCCAAGCATTCCAATGTGCCTCAGACCAGCACCCAAAGCCACAGCCACCTCCACAGTCCCTACCTGCTTAACAGCTGAGACATGGACATGACTCAGAAGTATTGAGGAATAGTGTCAAGAGACTGAGTTGTTTAGCTTGTTAAGTTAATCTTTGCTTAAGACACTTTACTTGGTTCCATTTTGCTCATTGAATACATCAATAAAGTTTTAGCCTAAGAAAGTTAATAAAGGTTATCTTTTGCTTAACCACACTGAATACAGTTTACTTGGTTCATTTTGCTTATTAATAAAGTTATAAATTTTTAACCTAAGAAAGTTAAATTAAGTTTTATCTTGCTAAGACACTTAGTTTACTTGGTTCATTTTTTTTACATTAATAAAGTGTTTGGTGAACTTTGAAAAAAAATGGTTAAGCTTTGCATGTTGTGGGATAGATAAGATAGTTGTGGGATAGAAAACCTCCAGTGCAACTAAAGTGGGACTGTGTGGTCCACCATCCCAAGCGATCCAGATGATTTTCTCCCTCTTTTTTATGGAAATATTGGTTTGTCCCTAGGTGTCCCTTCTAATACTTGGACATACTGCAGACATCCTAAATATACGAGAACCATCTCAGATACAAATTTTTGTTCCATTTTTGAATACTTTTATACAAGCTCATTTGCTTAGCATGCCTTTCTATCCGTGCTTGCTAAACGCTGTGAGACGTTCCATGGTACCTTTTGTTTCCTCCCTCTTCCATTTTCAGCTGCAGCAGAATGAGTTGAGGGGATGGCCAGAGGATGCAGAGAGGAATAACAAGCGGACCGTTTAATGGATGATAATGAATAAGAACATATGTTGCCCATATAATGTCACGGATGTACATCGTATGCAGCGGAAAAGTTCAATGCCGTTCACGAAAAGTTTGTTGTGCAGCTTGCAAAACTTCTTAGCGTGGATGAAATTGCAGTGAACGGCATGCTCGATGGATTAGAGCGTTATGAAACACGTGATGCAGTGAGTTACCACAATGATGCATTGCATTTTGGATGGCAAGCTTTTTTTAATGTTTTACATCCTCTTTGCATCCGTAAGTGCAGTGGGACCGGGCCTTTAGCTTTTAAGTCCAGGCAAGACTGGTAGGTATTCCCACCTGCTGAGACACAGTTCTGTAACCTAATCCTGGGGCAACAAAAACAAGTTTGGTTCTCTTCTACATGCAAAATCTTCAGACAATGGAAGCATGCCACTGTGTCTAGTCTTAACAATAATTGGGCAACGCTTGTCTTACTTTACAGATAATATACAATCCTTACATGAAGGGCTTTCCATTTTAACTGAAAGCATTCTATACATGAAGAGCAGTCCACTATGAGTTGTTTTGAAAATGGGGAGCCATAAGAAGGGAGAACAAGGGCTGGGGGTTATCAGAAATTCATGCATTAGCACACTGATCAGTCAAGTGGATCACTGATTAGATTTGAAAAAGCAACTTTCCTCTGATTTGTAAACTGCAGGAAGGTAGAAACGAATCCTGAGGTACCTCTTTCAAATTTGTGTCGCCCACTTATCATTCTCTCAACACAGTAACAGCAACTATAGCAACACGGAGATGAGTGGGGAAACTGAGCTGCTTAGTGATAGTTACATCAAATGATCAATTAAGAGTCATCCAAACCTCTGAGTTCATACTGGAAGAAGATCATTGGAGAGTTGTAGGCAATTATTTTACTATTTATATTTATGTATTCATAGGATGAGCATAGATGGTTTAATAGCTTATAAACTCTAACAGAGAGCAAGTTCACTACTCCCACTCCAGATCTCTAGGAACAGCCAATTACCTTGATGTTCACAGAACCCACACTCCTTCGTGTGCAAATTGGAGTCTCATTCTAATCAATGTTCTTTGTTCAGAATGTTATCAAAATTATTCTATATAAAGGAAGAAATTGCTAAACCATCACTCGGTTATTAACATTCTTTTGCCTTGCCTAGATAATATCTTGAAGCAATAGGTACTAAAGGTACTGAAAGCATCTCTCACAAAAACTGCAGAGAAAACTCATAACAAAATTCTTCATATAGCAGGCCAATGCTCTGCAATTCCTTCAAAACTGGTCTTTATCTTCATTGACCAGTTATTACCAAGTGTTTGTTGTACAACCACCATAAGCTTGTGTGGCCAGGACAGGTAGCACATTAGGGACATGTATCTTTATCTAAGCTGTGATCGGAAGTGGATCTCTCTTCAACTTCAGAAGTTTGTTGAGATGAATAGCTATACAAATTCAATACAGAAATAATAAATAAATAAATCTGTGGTATTATCCAATTCTCTTTATGGAGTGGAATTTGGGATTAGGAAGGAGTGAGTATCTTCCTCTTTCCGACTCTTTATTGCCGGTATTATATAATCCAAAATAGTTGCTTACTTCAAACTTAATTATTAAGACTTATTAAGATGGGTGAAATCACAGGCCTATCTAGTCAACCAAAAGCAGGACTTCAGTTCAAACAACACCTTTTCACATATGGTCTCCAGAAATGCAAACAAGTAGTACTTCTAAAATTAGATTATGTAAAGTAAGTAGACACTAAAAGTCTTTCAAAGTGTCAGTCGCTACAACTTTGATCTTTTATACTCCTTTCAGGCTGCAATCTACCACCTGACTTGGGGTCTTCAGAACTTATTTCCCAAAATACCTTGTCAGTACATCGTACCTCATCAAGAATTTCTTTTTATTAATGCCAGCACAGTATTTTTCATCCTCTTTCTCTTTTAGTTCATGTGAATCTTTTCACCTGTGACTAAAGAATCCCAAAGTAGCATGAAGCAGTCCCTTATTTCCCATAAGGTTCCCACTTTACTTGTAACTTGAGAAGAACACAGCTAGATCAATCATTCACTATTAAAAGGAATAAGTGGATTCTACAACAAAAGTTTAGTGTGTCCTTAAATCCTGAGTACTTGTTTTTTCATTGTAATAGATGGCCATATATTTTTCCAATGTACCCCATTCTGTTTTATTCCTCTCTAACCAGGGGGATTTTAAGGGGAGGAGTAAAAAAAGTTAAGATGGCACGTACAACCATGCAATCACAACAAATCTACAAAAGGTGGGGCTTTGATCACATACTTGTCATCATCTTGATTTCTTTTCAACTCTTCCACAGGCTGTCTTATCCCCAAATTTCTAATTTTCCTTTTTGACCTAACTTTTGGCATTGTATATTCTGAGGTTACTAAACATTCAATAGTTCAGCTTTTATTTTTGCCACACTTCTTGTATTGCTGGGTTTTTAGTAATTATTTCCTTCTGCTAATATTGAGATTCCCTTCAAGCATGCTAATATCTTCTCCTTTTTTAATGGGCCTTGTTTGCTGTTGAGTGTTAAAGGAAACAATTAATGATTAATTTTATTTTTCAGGTTTTATTATGAAACTAAACAAGAAACAAATCAACAGTTTTTAGAAAAGTAAAATAGGTTTAATTATTTTGATCATCAGAAATTCCCTACTTTCAATCTTTGGAGGGAGAGTTCAACTATTGAAATTAATAAACATAATTATGTATATGCTACCTATTCATTTCTCAGAAGACAATCCGTGCATGAAATATATTATCCCAATATGCATCTATGTCTCCCTTCCAAATGACTGCTTTCCCCAAAATTCCCTCTAAGAAAATGGATGATAAATCCTAACAGATTTTATATACCCTGAAGCTACCTTTGGAAGAAGGGAGAAAATACTTTTTACTATCAGACACTAAAGGACAACTTGTCTCATGCACGGCAATAAGATCAAGGCAAGCAACATGGGGGCAGCAAGCGTTTGGTGGGGGGACATGTTTGTGCCACTCTTAGGTGCAAGTAGGGAAATATCTATAGTTTGAATTGCTAATAGGTAGAGTAATTAAATTACTTTGGGCTTACTAGCTCATCATTTTCTTTATCCTGAGTTTGACACTGGCCCTAAAGCATTACTCATCTACCCCTGGAAATATATTAGATCAATCTTCAGTACAGCACATGCAAGAGTCAGACCATTTTGATGAACTCAGAAGAAAATCTTTTTCCCTTCTTGAATTTAATACACACCAAGGACATTGGTGTTTAATACACACCAAGGACAATGAAGGGTGTTATGCAGAAAATGGGGGAATTCTGCCCTACAGATCTAATTTTAAAGACAGATTGTTTTCAGGATTATGAAGGAAAGGATGTAGACTACACAAGTAGTTCCCCAAGAAAAAAATAAAATCAATACTTAATTCTGACTGCATTGATTTATGGTTTGCACACTCTTGTCTATTCACTTTGTTACGAGGGGATTTTATGCCCCAAGATTAGCAAGGTCTGGCTTATGGAGGCTATCTCTATTAAATGACAACAAGTGCACTGAAAGTAGTAAAATATAGAACCTTTCCTTAAATAAGATGTGGATTGAAAAAGAAGCACAAGCCATTAATTGGAAGGGATTTTACCTCTTGCAAATGTAAACATGTCTCTCCTGTTGAGAGAGAGGGAGGGAGGGGAGGGAGAGTGAGAGAGAGAGAGAGAGAGAGAGAGAGAGAGAGGGAGAGAGAGAGAGAGAGAGAGATCGTGATCTGTTCACTTTTTGCTTTTGCCAGAAAATATTTAATTTGGCGGCCTTCTCTCAGCCTTACTGCAAAATAAGCCCTCTGAGAAGAATTATTTGTGTCCTTTCTTCCAGACTCAGTGGGCAGTTTTAGTGCTGTGCTCTCTCAAATCCCAAATTTGATAGGATGAAGAGAAATTGAGAGGAATAGTCTGTGTTTGTGTGTGTGTGTGATAACAAGGGAATTCAGAAGAAACTTCCTAACAGTGAAAACAATTAACCAGTGGAACAGTATGCCTTCAGAAGTTGAAGGTGCTTCATCTCTGGAGGTTTTTAAGAAGAGAATGGACACCCATCTATCTGAAATGGTATAAGGTGTCTTGCTTGAGCAGGGGATTGAACTAGAAGACCCCCAAGGTCCCTTCCAGCTCTAGTCTGATTGAGAGAGAGAAAGAGGCATCATCATGACTTGTTTGCAGTTGCTTAGGATCGCTCTCAGGCATTATGCCCCATTTGCCTTTTAATACAGGGCAATCAATGTTCCTCGATGACCCACAAGTTTGCTCTCCTCCAACTTCGAGCAAAACAAAAGTTAGGTGTACCAAGACTTCATTAGGTATAATGCTTTAAAACAGGTGTTTTTCCCTCATAAAAAATTGCCCAGTTAGAAAAACTAACTTGGATCAGGTAGTCAGTCTGAACGATGGCACCCTATCCACATGGATTTTATGAGGAAAAGAGGATTTTTACCATCTTGGATGAAGGCCTCTGCCATGAGGCTTGAATGCCATTCAAAGGGGTAGGAAATGCTGTATCTTCCATTCCAACTTTCCAAAATGGAATCAAGATACATGCAAGTGAAAGAATGCAAAGATACATGCCTCTTATTCTGAGCTCTACATTTATAACTTATCTGATCAGTTCACCTTATTGTTTCCAAATTGAATTTAGCCAATGAAGGGGAGCACCTTCTTGGTAGTAGAAGACCTACATATGTATCTCTTCAGTCTCCACTGGAAAGATCTCAGCTGTCTGTTATCAGTCAAAAACGATTTGATGGCACATAATAAACCATCGATCAAGATCAGCTAAGATATACCCGAACTCAGACCCAAAATGTTGGAAGTGTAAACGAGTTGACGGTACATTTTATCACATGTGGTGGCTGTGCCCCAAGGCCCAGACTTACTGGACTAAAATTAAAGATTGGATACAAGAAATTACGGGGACACCAAATGGAATTCAAACCGGAGCTCTATCTATTAGGGATAATAAAAAGTAATATCAGAAAAAGATAAACTATATAATACTACATATATTGACAGTGGCCAGAATAGCTTACGTGCAAATGTGGAAAGAGCATAATGTCCCAAAGGAAGAATTAACTTGACAAAAAACAGCAGACTGAGCAGAAATGGATATGCTCACACTAAAAATAAGGGGAAAAGAAGAATCTGTCTGTTACTCAGTTTGGCGTAGATGGTACATATGGCTAGAAAAGAGAAATAAGAATGGATAAAGACAATTGTATAGAATAAATCTCAAGAAAGTAATACATAGATAGGTAGAAAGATAAAATAGATAAAGATAGATAATAAATAAGAATTATAAAGAAAGACAAAAACTATTAAGAGTATGTATGAATAGATGATGGAAATATGGATTAATACTGAAGGTAGATGCAATTTCTGTTGAAAATGTAATTAAGATCTGTACTGGTGAAAAAAAATAAAAATTATTTGGGGGCTTTCAGTTTGAGCTTCTTCAGAGACAGACCGAAATCTTGTCTCTGCGAGGCTATGATCCATGCTCACCACTGGAGCGCCCTGAGCCGGTTGGCTTCGGGGCAAAGCCACCCTGTAGAGGTGGTGAAGAGGGGGGAGATTGCCTACAGGGTTGAGGAGAGCCGCATCTCTCCTCCCCAGCTGGCCATTACTCCCTTTCCTGAAGGCAGTTGCAGCGATGGTCAGAAATGGCCACCACAAAGAAAAACTCGACCAGAAAAGAATGTGCAGGAGGAAGATAAGAGGAGAAAGTTTTGGCTGACCGGGTCAAACAGCAAAAGCAACAAATAAGGTACCCTGGAATTAAAACTATTAAAAAACAATAACATTATTCCCCAAAATTTTTAAGCTGTGAAGGAGAGAGAAAAGGGAAAAGATTTGGTTTTGTTTTTTTTCCCTATACTGACAGCAAAGAGACTTAAGTAAGAAATTGGAAAAAAAAAGCCACTTTGACATTAATGGGCATTTAATGCTGAAAATAAAAAGTCAAAAGGATAATAAAGATTTCTGGATAATTAAAAGCTTTTGAAAACAGGAA
>BHFT01009906.1:0-24160 GCA_004320025.1 Laticauda laticaudata
CAGTGCCACCTTCAGCCCAGGGTCCAGGCTGGGCGGAATTTGGTGCTCTGCTTGGTCAACCTGGGTGTCAGCCGCTCCACAACTTCGTCAAACATGGCTGTTGGCATCCTCATGAAGTGATGGAATGCATGAGTGTCTTCGTTCCTCAGCTCCATCATCAGCTTGTTATACACCTCCTTTCTTCCCGTAGAATTAGGTGAAAAGGCCTGTCGAGGGTTCGCACTGTTGTAGAATGATGCGGGCTACCAAAAGGAGTGTGTATGATCCATGGTGGAGATGACTGGATGCTGTGGAAGAGTAAGAGCAAGATGAAGGCTGAAGAGGTCTGCACCACAGGGCTACTGGACTGAAAGTGAGATCCAGGTGATTTCTCCCCCTTTTTATAGGAAATATAGTTTTCTGCTCGGTGTCCTTTTGCATCCTCCAGACATCCTAAATATCCGAGATACATACCCCTATATGAACATTTTTTCCATTTTAATGCTTTATATGCGAGCTGCATCTTCTTTCATCCTTTCTACGTCCATGCTACTAACGCTGTTGTCCGTTCCGCGTCCGTTTCACTTCCTCCCTGTGTCTGTTTTCCGCTGGAGCGGATGCGATTTGCGCGGAATGCGCAGCGGATGCCTAGCGCGAATTAGCGAACGCATAACGATTGATGACAGACATATAATGGATGCTCCCCATATGTGTAGGCAGATGAAACATGGATGCGTGTGAATACATTTTACCGCTTTCCGCTCAAAAAGTTTTGTGCAGCTCAAAACTTTTTGAGTGGATGAAATGTCAGTAGACGGATGCTGGACGGATAAAGAGGATGAAAAATGGACGCAGTGAGTACAGAATGGATGCATCGCATTAACCAACGGATGGCAAGTTTTACATCCTCTTTCCATCCTTTGGTGCTGTGTGATGGGGCTTAATTCTCAAACTTTGCATTCGAAAACAGTAAGTCTTGTGGAAGGTAGGTATCAAAATCAATGCTTTTTTGCTTTCATTTTTAAAGCTGCAGATTGATCTGGAAAGGTGAACTGATGATGGAAAGGTGACATAAACCAGATATGAACTTATATGAAAGGCTATACTATAAAAAAGTCAAGCACAAAATCACACTGAAAAAGAAAGAGGCCACAAGTAGTTTATCAAAGATAAACTGTTTTCTTATATTTCAGTAAAAATGTTATTTATACGTCAAAAAAGTTTGATGCCATCATATCTGATGAACATGATTCAGTTGATGACTTCAAACCTTCTACTGAAAACTACTATGAGGCAAAGATATCTTGAATTTTGTTTACAAATGGCACATGTTCTTTGAAGAACATTATCTATTTTGAAACAGATGGACAAATTGCCCAACAATATGCCTATATGAAGGACAACATGCCACTTCAGGACAAGATCAAGTGAATATTGACTGGATGATTCAAAACTGGGAATTGATTGAGTTCGGTTCGCGGGAATGAGACTCAGAGATCAGTGTAACTTCAGCTCTTTTATTTAGTTCCGAAAGTCTGTTCAAACCAGGAGCCGCGGTGCGGTATCTGCTATCCCGCATTAGATGGGCACCTCATGATAGGGAGCGAAAGGAGAAAGAAACGACAGGAGACGAAGTTTCTCGGGATGAGTGTGCACAGAATGTCTGGATACACGCTCTTTTATTTTGCTCAATCAAAAGGAGGTGATTGTTTATACAGAGCCTAGGTCAAGCCCAGGTCAGACAAAATACACATGATTTTAATTAGCTCAGATAAGGCAAAATTCCAGGTCAGACAGGATCGCAAGATTACAATTCAATCNTATCAAATGCCTGAACAATATATAGTTGCAATGATACAAAGTTGCAAACATATGAATGCCACATAGTTACTACACCGCGGCAGCTCTTTTTATAGAGAGCTGCTCACGGCTAATGTCCAATGACGGCTACTTGTTTTTCCTGCTGCTTGAATTGGCCAATCATAGCCCTGCTATCATTGGCCAATCAGTGCCGAGAAAAGTAGCCAATCAGTCTTGGGTATTTGTTGTCCAATAGGAATAGCCTATTTGAAGTATGTTAATATGGAACAGATTGTCTTTGAACAGAATTTTCAAAAGATAGTTTTCAAGATCATAGGGAATGTCACATCACCTGAAGGATAGATTCCACCTATTGGGATTGATAGTTTTGTGTGGAGAGGTTGGGTGAAGAATTTTTTTAATCCAGGGGCCCCCAACTCCTGGGACACAGCCCACTTCAAAGCTATTGGCCATTCAGAAGTGCAAGTGAGCGCACACACAACTCCATTTGTGCAAAAGGTGGGTGTACATGCTTATCAGCAAATGGAGCTGTATTGTGTGCACACACTCACCCACTGCTCATGCAGACCCATCCCTTCTCTCCTTCCAAGGGTCGGCAAAACCGGAAAGGTTGGAGAAAACTGCTTTAATCAACATACACGCAACAAATTTAATGCAGGTGTAGTATATCCACTTTAGGGCATTTTTAATGGACAGTTAGGATCACCTGACATTAATGATTTGAACATCTAATGAAGGAAATTGGGGAGCAGACCATATACAGGGCCCATAATCATGACCATCACTCTTCCTTTCTGGGAGTCATGATTATGGGCCCTATATATGGTCTGCTCCCCAATCCCCGCAATCAATGACTTCTTATTCAGAAAAATTTTTGAAGGTATAAAAAGCTGGTGCTCTTTGTGCAATTTGTGTCCCCTTCACTTCAGAACAGAACAAATATTTTCTAAAGGCCGTGTCACACTGCACCAACGGATGCAAAGAGGATGTAAAACGGACAAAAAAGCTTGCCATCATTTCAAAACGCGAATGTACTCACTGCCTCATTTTGCTCCTCTCTATCTGTCCAGCATCCATTTATTGATGTTTCATCCGCTCAAAAAGTTTTGGGCTGCTCAAAACTTTTTGCGTGGAAAATGTATCCAGTTTGTCCATTCTGCATCCGCTACGGCATCGGCTATGTATCCGCTACGCATCCGTTACGCATCTGTTATATCTGCTAGGTGTGCGCTGCGCATCTCGCGCAACTCCATCCGCCCAGACGCAGAGGGGAAGCGGAACGGACGCAGAACAGATGCAGAACGGATGCCTAACGGATGCGCAGAATGGAAACCAAAGCATTTAAAACGGAAAAAACGTTCGCAGAGGGGACCTATCTTGGATATTAAGGATGCATAGAGGATGCCTAGAGGATACCTAGAGGATGCCTAGAGGATGCAAAGAGACACCTTACTGCCTATAAAAAGGGGAGCAACTCGTCTGCATCTCACTTTTCAGATCAGCAGCCCACCTGTGCAGACCTCTGCAGCCTTCATCTGACTCTTGCTATTCCACAGCATCCAGTCATGTCCATTGTGGATTGCGCGACAAAATCCTTTCGTCAGCCAACATCCTTCTGCAACACTGCGAAACCATCTGCAGTCTCTGTGAACGTGTATAGTACGTCTACGGGAAGAAAAGGAGGCACCCAAAAAAAGTCGTTGGCTCCAAAGATGTTCACCAGAAGAGCACAGTACTTACTTTACGACAAGCTGATGGTGGAGCTCAGTAGCGAAGGACTCTCGGGCATTCCAGAACTTCATGAGATGCCTCCAGCCATGTTTGACGAACTTGTGCAGCGCCTGACACCCAGGTTGACAAAGACAAACACCAACTTCCTGACCAGCCTGGAACCTGGCTCAAGGTGACACTCACTCTGCGCCACCTGGCCTCCGGGACCACCTACAGGAGCATGCAGCACGGCTGGAGGGTGCCCCAGCACCATCAGCTTTGTTGTCAGAGAAGTGGTGCAGGCCATCATCGAAGAATACAAGGAGGAGCTCCTCCA
Source organism: Laticauda laticaudata (assembly GCA_004320025.1). Lineage (NCBI taxonomy): Eukaryota > Metazoa > Chordata > Lepidosauria > Squamata > Elapidae > Laticauda > Laticauda laticaudata. The sequence continues at coordinate 3,848 of BHFT01009906.1, forward strand.
GTACCCCTCCACTGAAGAAGGATGGAAGAAAGTTGCAGAGCAGTGGTATCAGAGGTGGAACTTCCCCCACACCGTTGGAGCCATAGATGGCAAGCACATGGCCTGCAAAAGCTCCAGCCAAGTCGGGGTCCACTTATCACAACTACAAGGGCTTCTTCAGCATCATCCTCTTCGCCATGGTCGATGCTGACTACAAATTCATGTACATCGATGCTTCAGGCAACGGCTCATCTTCAGATGCCCAGGTATACAACACCAGTCACCTCAAGGATGGGCTGGAAAGCAACCTCATGGTAGGCTTCCCAGATCCAGACCCGCTGCCCAACGACATGCAAGATATGCCCTACTTCATCGTGGGGATGACGCCTTCTCCCTCACAACCTACCTCATGAAGCCCTCCAAATACCTCACCCGTGAAGAGAGGATCTTCAACTGCAAGCTGTCCAGGGCAACGCGGTGGTGGAGAACGCCTTTGGCATCCTGGCCAACAGGTTCCAGGTACTTCTCACCACCATGCAGCATCGCCCACAGGTCGTGAGGAGGATCGTGGAAGCTTGCTGCATCCTGCACAATCTCATGCGCACCTGCTACCCAGCCTTGCAGAACAGGCTCGTGGACCTCCAACAAGGAATGGGACATGGAGCCTGGGAATGGAGGCAAGGTCAAAACCTGATCGACACTGAGAGTGTGCAAGGGTCCAACAGAGCCTCACGTGAGGCGAAGAAGCAGACCCGCTGCCCAATGACACGCAACCTCCTGAAACACTGGTGCAACTCCCCAGCTGGAGCGGTGGAGTGGCAAGACAGGATGGTAGATGCTTAATGGATGCTTCCTTCAGCTGTCTCATCACACTGATGAGATTGGGCCATGTATTGTTGGGTTGCCTACAATGAAAGGGCATTTAATAAAGAGTTGTGTTTATGTTGACATGTGTGATCAATTGCTTACATTGTAATTGATAATGAAGGGCCATAGGGTGGCACTTGGAAGGGTGGACTATACAGTCCCACTATGCTTGCATTGGAGGTTTATCTATCCCACAACATTACCCATCCCAAAGGTATCCCTGCCCATCCCACAGGTATCCCTGCCCATCCCACAGCTCTCTTAACCCATCCACAAGCATGCAAAGGCTTAAACCATTTCTAAAGTTTCCAGCAAGACTTTATTTAAAAAAAAAGAAATGAGCAGCGTGTGTGAATCAAAAATAGACTTTATTAACAACAAGCTATAAGACAAAAATTAGTCTCTGGTACTCCTCTTGGTCGCTCAGTCCCAGGGGTGAAAGGTGCAGGTGCTGTGAGTGGCTGGTGCTGGAGTGCTTGTCATCAGCTCCTCCAGAGAGAGAGCAGAGAGCACAGAAGCCCCAGCCACAGAAGAGCGAGCCCATGCTGCAGAAGCCCAAGGCAGAACCAGAGTGAGGGCCAGGGGGCGGGATGGTAGCCCTGTCCCTCTTGCCAGGGCTGGCAGCAGATGGCTGAGGCTTGCTGTGCTTCCGCATGGTTTGTGGGGTTGCTGGCTGGCAGGAAGGCTGGCAGGAACCAAGGCTGGCAGGAAGGCTTGCAGGGAGGCATGCACCAAGGCTGGCAGGAAGTCTGGCAGGCAGCAGGCACCAAGGTGGCAGGCAGGAGACCAAGGCTGGCAGTAAGGCTGGCAGGCAGACAGGCAGCAAAGGCTGGCAGGCAGGCAAGGCAGCAGAGAGGCTGGCAGGCAGACTGGCTTGGCAGCAAGGCTGGCAGGGAGGCTGGCAGCAAGGGTGGCAGGGAGGCTGGGAGGCAGTGGGAGGAGGCTGCCCAGGAGGCTGGGAGGCAGGCTGGGAGGCAGGCTGGGAAGCAAAGCTTGCAGGCAGACATGCAGGCAGAACTCGAGGTATCCAGCAACAGGTCTTTCCTCCAAATGCTGGCCACATGCAGAGCTGCTTCCCTTATATCCACGGGGCTTGCACAATGCATACCCCCTGCGCATGCGCATATAACGCGAGATATCTGTTCTGCTTCCGCTGTGCATCCGCTAGGCTTCCGCTCTGCATCCGCTTCTTCCGCTGTGCATCTGCTCTGCATCCGTTGTTTCCATTCCGCGTCCGCTTTGCTGAGGCCCCGCGGAAGCCTAGCGGATGCGCCATCCGCTGGGCTTTCCGTTCCGCTCGCTTGCATCCGCCCTGCGTCCTCCCCGCGTCCGTGTTATCCACTCCAATTATGCAAATTTTTGCCCCTTCTGAGAGCGGATTACAACGGATGAAACATTTTGCTCGTCCGTTGTGTCCTTTTTGCATCCGTTGGGCAGTGTGACACGGCCTTAAGAAACAATTAAAGGAAGTGGAGATAAGAATAATGAATGTAGAAAACAAAGAGCAGCTTTAATTTGTTTTTTCTGATTTCAAAACTTTATAAACTGAAACTCTAAAGAGGATTACAGTATTTATGCTTTTCTTCTCCTTTCCCTTCCCCAGAGTAACATTTTAAAAAGGGTAATGATTATTCTTTTCTTGAAAAGAGGAAAATAATTAATGAAGTAATGAGTCAGCAACATGTAATCACAGTTTAACTGATGTAATGGCTGATCCATCCAAATAACAATATTTGCTTCTTTTAATCCCAATGCCAATTAAAAATTCAGCTGGATCCCTCCTTTTCTTTGATTTGAAAAGATATATCATTTGATTCTTTTGATAATGATGCTGAGGTAGCTTTTTATGAAAACAGTTTTTAAAAAAAACAGTCAAAGGCAATGGTGTAATTCACCATTTTTTATTTTTTTAAAAAATCATTTTTGAGAGGTTTAGGTTTTGCAAAAACCATGAAAGCTTGTATCTTTTCTTTTCTCCTTCAATTTTTTGTTTAAAATCAGCAAAAATTCCCAGCAGGACAAAAGGATGGGTGGCCCTCCTCTACACTACAGCCTTCTTAATTTTTTGAGAATGGCTTGATTTGTCCTTCCTCAAATGGCAGATTAACCATTGACAAACAGCTGGATTATCTGGCTCATTTTGTCCATAGACAAGTTGGATTCCTTGGAAAGAGGTCTCAGAGAACTGTTGGTTATGTTAATTGTGTGCTTAGGTTACTTGATGCACTAGCTATATCCTGACAGATATTTTTGTTGTTTATTTGAACATTTTTTAACTTTAACCCAAAGATTTCAGGATGGAAATGTAGAATAAGTAGGAAGAACAAGACTTTCAGATTTCTGTTTTTTTTTTTTTCCTGCATGATTCTCCATCTCCATACATTGTTCCTGTCTTATGATATTCAAATCATGCAGGGCTTTCTGGCACTCAGACAGCATTTGAAAAGACTTGTAAACCGTATTAAAATAAGTAGTGACAGTTCTTTGGAATAATTGATTTTATTTCGATCTTCCATAAACAATGTCTTCTAAGTGAAAAGAGATAATGTTCTAAACTGAAAAAAAATTTTTAAAAAAAGAATCCCCAAAACCATGTGGCTTTCTCATTTTTTCTTGCCTTTTTTTTTTTTAAAAAGGCCCCAAAGTTGTAAACTGAGGCTATTGATGAAAGGTTTTTTTTTCCTTTTAAACACTTTAATTTCTGACCATCATAATTCATATGTTAAAATAAGGGAGAAAAAGAGGACATAAAAGACAGTTTAACGAAAACAGATTGTACTGAATGGGTTATTCATGTACTGCAAATGATTCTTGCAGCTATGGAAAAGCAAAAAGCATCATTTTGTACCATTCTCAATAAGTAGAGCTGTTCTGGATTTGTTGTCCATATTCTTTTGGTTTGATAGAAAATAAATGGCTTTTATTTCCTCTTCAAAGAAATTTAAAAAAAAAATCTGTGAAATTCTTAGAGCTGGATATGGGTTTCTAGCAATTGTCTTGATTAAAAGGTAGTTAATACATGCATGGACAAGAGGAAAATAATGACTGGACTTTTCTGGATCCAGATCTGCTGCAGATCCACACCTCTGCAAAGAAACTGAAGAAATAGTGGATCATCTGGTTTGCTACTGCAAGATTACACAGACTGACTACAAACAATGGTGTGACAAAATAGTAACAATGGTGCTCTGGAATATCTACAATAACTAATGTTTGCAAATACACAAGCACTAGTGGGACAAAATAAAACATAGAAAAAATAATAGAAAATGAAGAAGTGCTCTGGGACTTTGGACTTCAACTAGAAAATCAACTGCCACATAACACTCCAGACTAGGATTGTCAAACTGAAGACCTGTGGGCTGGATCCAGCCCTTGGGGTGCTTAGATCCGGCCCAGGTTGCTTCTGCCAGTAAAAATGGAGCTCGGGAGGGTCACGTGCGACCCTCCTGAGCCTTGTTTTTGCTGGCATGGGGTTGCAGAAGTCCTCACAGCCAGAAATGGAGCTTGGGAGCCCATTTTCACTAGCAGAGCACTCAGGCTGCCACAGGTGCCCTCGACATGAGTGACATTGAGCTTCGCCATGCATAACCTGGCCACACCCACCCCAGCTCCCCTGAGGTCAAACACAACCCTGATGCAGCCCTCAATGAAATCGACTTTAACACCCCTGCTCTAGACTTAACATTTGTTGATAAAAAAGACAAAAAATAATAATAATCTGGGTAGTGAATGTGACACTATCTGAAAACAGCAGAAGAGAAGAGAAAGGAGAAAATCACAAAATACAAAGATCCACAGATAGAAGTAGAATATCTGTGGCATTCCAGAAGACTGAAATAATATTTGATTGTACTGAAATTATTTTGATTAACTCTAATGGTTTTAAATTTGCTCCCCTTACGCACAAATAAGAAGCTAACAACTAAAAGCAAAGTTTAAAAATCAATTTTAGAACTTATTCTAGATTTTTAATGAGACGTACACTAAGGTGGTACATATCTGGCATTTTGTACAGAACATTTCAAAATGCTTTATGGTGGAGAATTCAGGAAGTTGCTTTGTATTCAAATTAACTAATTTTTCTATCACCTTCTTTGTTTTGTTTCCTTCCAAGTGAGAAGTGCTGACACAACAGTAAAAGACAGTTTGTAACTTTCCAAGGGACTGTAAGGGTGTCCATGAAAAAGCAATAGATTTGAAGTTAAACAATCAGACTTCTAGAAACTCATTCACAGCAGGGCAGAAGCATGCCAAAATGAATTAACCTCTCTGCAATTCATTTCAGATGGACATTCTGAATATTTCTGAGAATATGTGCCACTTAATTATCAGCAAGGAAATAAAAATTCATCTCAAAGATATAAGTGAAAAGGAAGGTGGGGATGAGGTGTAATTCAGCTTAGAACTCTTGATTCTTTTCCAGATATCTCTCAAATTCCCATTTGCACAGTCTTGGTTGTCCTAATTGTGTCATTATTCTCCAACAGATTCTCCAATATTTATAATTACCTTTGTTTTTCCATGGCACAGAAGAACTTTTTTTTGTTAAACCCCCCCTAAAGCAGCCACCACACATGCAGAACTTTTCACATTTTGAGAGATTTTATAACCTTTTGCTCTTCCTGAAAGATGATCTTTCTGTGACATTTCTATAGAAACCATTCTCCACTTGCAAGTGCACACTTTGCCACAGAGTTTTGTTTTCTGTGAAGTTTATTTCATTCAGGTATTTGACCGCATTTCCTGTTTTCATATATTTAAAGTCAGCTGGAGAACTCCTGGCTAGATCCTATTATATCCTATTATATTAATTCTTAGTACTATTTCTCCCTACTATATTTCTAATGGGTTTGGTTCACAATGTATGCACTCAATTATTAAATAATTTGGCTGCCGTCCATGTTATATCCTCTCAACCAAATCAGATGGATAAGGAGAAACAAACCACCGGCAAATTTATTTTTGTCTTTCTGGAAAGGCCCACTCAACATGCAGCTTGGGGGAGATCTGCAGATAAAAAGCTATGACAACAATTAATTTGGCCAGCTTGGAGGAGCATAATGACAATTTCTAATTGACTGTTTAGTCATTATCCTAGAATTCTACACCTACTGATGTGGATGCATATAGTGGCTTAATGATAAGGTAGCAATGGAGATCTTAGTATTATTCTGAATATGTTTTATATCATATTTGCAAAACCCGAATACTTGAATACTATAAGCTGCTTCACTGGAACCATCTTCCATTTTCATTTATTCTCTCTACGGATCACTATCAAACCTGTGTTTTTGCTCTGCTGCACAGGATAAAAAAGGGCTAATCATTAACCAAGACCACTAATGTTTCTACCACAGTTCCAAATATTCCTGAAGCTGGGCAAATCAATTATTATCTTTTATTAGTTAGGAATCTGATCAGGTTGATAGGTGTTAGGCTCCAAATATGCCAAGATTTTCTCCATGATTTCTCAGTGATTTCCATGTTTTTAAATGAGCATCCTAGAATGCTCACAAGAAAGCATGCTTTGATTTTTTAAAAAAATCAGTTCTTTCTTTGTTTCAGGAATATAAAATATCCTTTACTTTAGGGTCATCACTAAGCATTTAATGACATTTTAAAGACTGCATTCCAAAGATGTATGGAATCAAGATTTGCGGGTTGGGTGGGGGACTGCAACTGCTTAAACTTTTACAAGATCTGTGGTACCAATCATGTCTCTTAACTTCTGATTGCAAAAACATTTAAAGTCTAACTTTTGTTGCCACTCATTTTAGAGTAGTTCTCTGGGATAGATAAGGATTGTTGAACTGTGATTAGAATAGAATAGAATAAGGTTTGGGTTAGGGTTATTAGTCAAGTGTGATTGGACACACAAGGAATTTGTCTTGGTGCAAATGCTCTCAGTATACATAAAAGAAAAGATAAATTTGNAGACTGTAAATAATTGGACAGTGTTGAGGGAATTATTTGTTCAGCAGAGTGATGGCATTCGGGGAAAAACTGTCCTTGTGTCTAGTTGTTCTGGTGTGCAGTGCTCTATAGCATCGTTTTGAGGGAAGGAGTTGAAACAGTTCATGTCCAGGATGTGAGGGGTCTGTAAATATTTTCACAGCCCTCTTTTTGACTCATGCAGTATACAGGTCCTCGATTGAAGGCAGATTGATAGTAATTGTTTTTTCTGCAGTCGTTAAAGTAGTAAACAAGAAATTAAGAGATGTGATGACATGTACATCATTTATTGGTCCACTAAGCAGACCATCACTTAAATTCAGCACTGTAATACAATCCAATGTAATTTATTTCAGATTTTTCTAAAATTCTAATGATGAAAAATGAAAATACATGTCTGCCATGTTTATAACATACAAATTCCGATCTGCATTTTATTTAGTCCAAAATAAATTTAAGACTGATATATACCACTAGGAGAGGTTCATGTTTTTTTAAAAAAAATTTCCTGTACAAGGATAATGGTTCAAAATGATTGGAAAAATTAACAAGAGCTGTGAAAGCATTTTTCTTTTTTAAAAAAAATTAGTGGCACAGGACAATCTCCACATCCTATTTATAGGAGCTATAATTTAAAAAAGAACATATTGTGTATGGTTTCTTTGAATTATATAAAAAGTAAAATAATATGTTCTATGCCATGATATTGACATAATTATATCCTTGATATGAGCTGATAATATTCTTGGAATATCTGAAATTTAGCCTCTCTCATTTAAATCAGCAGCGAATTGCAACGTGTCTCAGAAATGGATGTTTAAATAGATTTCCAAGTTTCAGATAGCAATTTATATTTGTCTAAGTAGAAATGGATATTGCAGAGATAAACAGTTCCTTGACCAATTTACTGTGAATGACAGAAGAGCCTTTCTATTACAATGTTATTTGTCCTGACATTGTTAAAGGACCTATGGACTAAATCCAGTTTTTTTTAAAGTCAAGGCATAGTTTTTGTGAGAAGCAAAAAAAGAACCTATAACTTTGTAGCAATTTAAAATGGTGTGTAATACTAACAGTTGTTTTATCCACCATTATAATCTCTTTAGCTACAATGTGCTGTTTTTAATTGTAAAAGGAGGGCAGAAGCCCCTCTAAATTTATCCCATATTCCAATGGCACTGGCATTGACACTTAGACTTATACATCACTTCACAATGCTTTAAGCCCCCTATAAGTGGTTTACAGAGTTAGCCTATTGCTCCCAATCTTTCATCCCAATCTGGGATGAAAAGCTGAGTCAACCTTGAACCTGGTGAGATTTGAACTGCCAAATTGCAGGCAGCCGGCAGGCAGCCGGCAGGCAGCAGAAGTAGCCACAGCTGAATCCTTTAGGTGTTGCATCATGCTAATGATGTTGCGAAGTTGTGTTGTGGTTAGCCGGCAGCAGGTGCAGACGGTGGAGGAGAGCGAGGACTTAGAGGAGGGGCCAGGACCATCAGGGAGTGGACTGCTGCCTTCAAGGATGGTGGGGACTGGCAGCAGTGATGAGGAGGTTCCAGAAGAGCCTGTGCTAAGTACACATGGGCACAGGATGATTCGTAGAAGAGAACAGCTGAAGCTGCACAGACGACTCGGGAGCAAGGATGCAATGTAATGGCCCCTCCCTCTAGGGAATATAAGCCTGGTTTCAAACAATTTTTGTCTTTGCAAAAGGCAAAAACGTTTGAAGGACTCAGTGTTGTGATTACAGACTCTGATTTATTTGAAGACTTCTGCCAAGGTTCTTCTAATTGGACTAATTGGCTACAAGTCATCTGTTATCTACAAAGAGGTTTATTTGTAGATTAAAGCTGTGAAAGTTTGAGTCACTGAGTTTATCTGGGTTTGCTTTCAGGGAATTCGGCTGGGTCAGAAGATGTTGACAGAAAAGTTAGTTTCTGGCTGAGGAGTAGATGGACAGAATTATCAATTGCAAAAATCCCATGCTAATCTATGTCAATTTGTAGCAGTACTTTTGAATTCACTGGATGACAGATTGGAGGTTTTAAAGATCCTCTCTCCGAAACCTTCTGAGCATACACACTCTCCCCACTACCACCCCTGTCCTGCCTAGTGAAATGGCCTGGGAGTTCTCACTGCTATCACCTTTCTTCCAGTGAGATATCTTTACCTTACATAGCCCTCCATGTGAGAAAAAGGGCTCCCATAACATGTGCCTTATTGATAAGTAAAAGGGGAAAAAAATAATTACAAGGCAAAATTTATAATAGTATCTCCTGACTCTGTGATATCAGTGATTGTGGCTATGGGATCCAGCTCTTCCTTTCTATTATGTGGGGAAATAGAATAATCTCACACGAGATAAACAGAACAGCATAGCCATAGCAACAGCACTTAGACTTATAGGTTTCATAGTGCTCTTCAGATCTCTCTAAGCATCAGCATATTGCCTCCATCAATCTGGGTCCTCATTTTACTGACCTCGGAAGGATGGGTCAACTTTGAGCTGGTCAGGATCGAAGGAATCAAACTCCTGACAGTGGGCAGAGTCAGCCTGCAATGTTGCAGTCTAACCACTGCGCCACCAGGGCTCCTATCAAATTTTGTTTTTGATTTTTTTTTAAAAAAAATGTAGAAATCATGTTGAATAGAAAGTAGTCACATACAAAACAAATAGTGGAGGAAATAAAAATGTAAGATTGCTGAAATCAGAGACAGCATCTCAGAAGACTTCCAGTTGAAAAATATGCATGTAAAGTCTCTGAGCAAATCTCAACATGAGTCTAAATCTGTTCCTACACAGAAGCAACTCTAATGGAAACAGGTACTAATTTGCATGAAGCATAGAAGGAGAAAGTTTATGGAGAGACAATAATAACCAGAGACAATAAAATAGACTTAACCATACAGAAAGAAAAATAAATTAAATGTAGTCTTCCCATGGACCTTGATTTCTTGGCCTGGTCAATCCTATCTAACAGGCCTGACATGTATAAATATTCAATTTCCTTGAGATCTTTGTATTAGTTCTAATATTCAGAATCGAAGAAAAATACAGACCATTTGGCCTAGGACAATATTATCCTGCTGTAATCTGGTATGTTCGAAGGGTGCAGAGAATGCAATTCTCCACATCCTTAGCAGATTCAGAGCCCGCACATCAGAAAGGTGCAAGGCTGGGATGCAAGTGTTATAGCTGAATGCATTCCAAGGCCACACTAGTAGACATTTATATACGGAGGGAATCTATGAAGTTACTGAAGTTTGGATCTTGCAAAGCCAAGAGGCCAAATAATTAGGGTACTTTCACACAGCCAGAAGTGAACCTGCCCATTTTCACAAGGTCACTGGGAGTGCTTTGTGCTGTGGTGTAATTGAAATCACTCCAATGTTGCCTTTCCCCTGAAAGGAATGTAGGTCTTCGGAGCTTCTGTGCAGTCTGCTCCCAGGTGGCAGTAATTCTCTTCTTTTCACCTCACCCAACCTCTGAACCCTCCAGTGGCTTTCTCTTGTCATGAAGCATTGTGTTCTATGCTTCAGGGTTAGTGACTGAAACATAAAGGAAGGAAACAGAAATGGTGGCTCTTAAGAGTTTTTATTAAGCCTGGTCAGTCTGGAAAATCATGTGCTCTAAATGAGGTATGATACAAGAAGTCAGCAAACAGATTTCTGATTTGAGAAGGAGGTGGTCTTGTCAAAGATATTTCCTTGCTAATGGATCGTGTAAATGGAAAACAAGGTGATAAAATGTCATTAAGAAGATTTGCATTTCCAGCCGTGAAACATAATCTCAAAGTCAACACAGAAATAAAGCTGTGAGGAATGCCCCCCACATAGGAAAAAAAAAAGTTCAGCTAAAGGGAACTTGATAGATCTCCTTGGGGATGAAAAGGCACTGCATGAACCTGGACAATATCAAAGAGATCTCTGCTAATAATGGGATAAGTATCATTATCTTGGATAGGTTCACAGGCATAAAGGACATCCATGGAATTATCTTTCCCATATCCATTAATGGATTTAATAATTTTCCATTGGCATTTCGATCCAGCTTGGAAAAGAAGTGGATAAATCATATGTAAAATCGATGTAAGATGTGTGACTAGCATACCCTTACAGATATCCCAACAAGCCTATTTTGTGCCTGTTGCTACTTCTAAACTGCCAACGGAAATACAAATAACATGTAATCCTTGCTTTTATTTTATTACTCACTGTCTAATTTCTTCTCAATATTTGTTCGGTTAAATAACTCATTTAATGGAGACTCTTATCACATAGATCTTCCACTGTCAGTACTTGCAACACAGGAAAATGCTTGTAAATGGAAACATCTCCATGAGTCGTAAGAAACCTAATTGTTTAGGGGTGGAGAGTTAATAAGGAAGAAAGGGGGGAGGGAAGAATCTGACTAAAGCTTAAATCAATTTTCTGAAGCATGCTTTTACTAATGCTGCTAATCAGTACAAGGCTCTGCCAATTTCAGATAATTACTGTTAATCTTCTAACAAGAAGAATTGCAGTATGAGCTTTTATCAGGTTAGTAGTGAGATAAGTAAAGTCAGACCCATAGCATTTAAGTAGACTTAAACTTCAAATTTAAACATTAGCCTAGGGTCCCCACACTTGCCAACTTTAAGACTTGTGGACTTCAACTTCCAGAATTCTCCAGCCAGCTGTGCTCTGCATGATTAGCCCATGAACCTCTTTCCGTCCAAAGGAAGTAAGTTCCCTTTGGCACTTAGGATGTCTTGAAAGGTGCTTATTTAGTACATCCATGGACACATGCTTTTGAAGTCATGTGCCACTGATTCCATTGCTCATTTTAGCAATTGATGGAATCTTTGTCGATATTTTTCAGAGCCTTCTTTGGTTTTTTAAGAGTTTAAAGTAATTATAGAGGAAGTTTAGATAAATTCTGAATATTATTATTGTCATCATTATCACTGATGCTCAAAAGCTCCAAAGGTTTTGGGCATGTTCTGAACAGTGGTGGGATTCCAATTTTTTTTACTTCCGGTTCTGTGGGCATGGCTTGGTGGGCGTGGCAGGGTAAGGATATTGTAAAACCTCCAGTCAGAGGTGGTATTTGCCGGTTCTCGAAACTACTTAAAATTTCCGCTACCAGTTCTCCAGAACTGGTCAAAACCTGCTGGATACCACCTCTGGTTCTGAATTTGCTCAGCAAGAACAACATGTCTCCTCTTTAAAGCAAATGAATCATCTTCATTTGTGTCTCTATGAACTCAGAATCTGGTAATGAGGTCATTCACATGGATACGATAGGGATCATACAAAAAGTCACTCAACAAGAGGGGAAAAAACCAAAAAGCCAATTAGCATTACATATGTTGAACTGTGTCTATATTATAGTTATTATTTAAACAGAAATACTGATAGCAGAGACTATGGGTATCACCCCTATCAGGGTTGATCTGTGGGATCTTTGGACATGCTAAACTTGGTTGTTTTCTTGCAGATTTTTTTTGGCAGACATTTCAGCCATCAACAAGCACATAGAGATAAACAATATCTGCCAAAAGAGACAATCAAAATCAAACAGATAAAAAGCAAACAAAAAAAACGCAAAACACCCCCCTTGCTAGCAATCGAGACCTCAAAGGCTAGGTCCCACTGGCCGATGGATGCAAAACGTTATGCAAAAAGGACAGCAGGCGGACGAGCAAAATTTCGGGGTGGCTCCATCCATTGTAATCTGCTCCAAAAGTTGCCCCAAATTTGCATAAACAGAACGGAAAAGCTAAGGAAGGAACAGACGGGGGTAGTACGTGCAGGGATGTTTAACGGATGTTCATGGAACCTGCGGATGGAAGCGGATAGAAGTGGATGACACCTCGAAGGGCTTCCGGGGGAGAATTGCACAGGCCGGACGCATAGCGGAAGGAGCGATGCGTAGCCAAGATGACGCGGAATGCATCACGGATGCTATAGGTTGCATAGCGGATGCATAGAGGATGTGCGTTCACTGCGCCTGGCGGGGAGAGATTGCCGTTCAGCCTCACAGCTATATAACAACGGATGCACCGCCGCCCGTCAGCATTCAGAGGAAAGGACGTGCTGCACAGACATCTTCAACGACACCATGGTTCGTCCAGTCAGGGAAGCAGAGCAAGCCCTTGCTACTCTTCGCCGCCCTGGCACCGGACAAACGCACCACCATCACCACCCCTGCAGCTGACTCTGAAGCTGCCGGTACTTCTGCTGCTGCTGTGTGTGCTGGTGCTTTCTCCCTGCTAGGTGCTGCTGGTGCTTATTGCCTGCTGGTGGGCTCCTGGTGCTGCTTGGTGCTTCTCTGCTGGGTGCTGCTGGTGGTGGTGGTCTTCTCTGCTGGTGGCTGCTGGTGCTTCCCTGCTGGTGCTGCTGGTGCTTCCCTGCTGCCTGGTGCTTCCTCCTGCTGCTGCTGTGGTGGAGCCGGCAGCCCAAGCCCTCAAAAGCCCTGCTGCTCAAGCCCGCTGAAGGCGCCTGCTTGCTCAATGCCCCTGCCAGAGGGAGGAAGAGGCAAGGGAAGTGAGAAGGGAGGAGGAAGAACAGTACACCCTTTCTGAGGACCATGAGGAGGAGGTGCTGGAATGGCTGAGGGAGAAACGAGTACTGTGGGGAGAAAGGGCCACAGACTCTAATCGCGACACCAAAGAGAAAAGAAGGCAGCTTGGAGAAGAACAAGGCAGAGAGCGCCTGGGCTAGCAGCTTCAGAACTACTCGTGGGATGGGTGGAAGCACATGCACACCTGCTATGGAAGCTACAACCTGAAGAAATCTGGCCAAGCTCACTGAACGAGGAGATGTACGACATGGCCAGCGTGCAGCTTCCTTGGAGGGTGAGGTTCGCCACCGAGGAAGCAGCCCTTCTGACAAACCCTCTCCTTCAGGACAGCCCACAGACAGCAGTCCTCTTTCAGCCAGGAGAAATCTACCGTGACCAGCCAGGTGTATTTGGAGGGCCCCACGGCAGAGTAATCCCCCCGACAGCTGCATCTCCCCCATGCTAGAGGATGTGGAGGATCCCTGTCCTCACATGGAGGGCAAAGAAGATAGCAGCAACCAAGAGACCAACCCACCCCCACCCCAGCTCCACCTCCACCTCCACAGAAAAAGCGTGGAGAACAGCAGACTGGAGGTCGCAGAGCCACCCACTACTGTCCTGCTGGAGATCAGGGCACAATCAAAGATCCAGCAACATGATCTTCTCTCTGCAGCTGGTCCACAGGTGTATATTTCCTCGAACGCGCAAGCCCGCTTCATCCACGTCAACGTGAGCTGCATGGACCCTGCCCAAGGCCTGGTACAGGTGAATGAAAGGCAGTAAGATCACAGCACTGTGCCTTGCACCACCCGCAAGGCCGCACTGAACCTGCTCCAACGCCACTCCAGGAGTGCTCCTCCACCCCAGGCGATGTCAACAGCCCTTCATGCTTTTCAACAGCCCCTTCATCAGACCAAGCTACGAGTTACCAGGACTTCCACAGCAGAGGCAGCCCTTCCCAGTCCAGGCCCAGGTAACATCGGTCATGCCACAGACACCCTCAGCTCACCCAGCTGGGCAGACCAGAACAGCCCCCCCCCACTACACTTCCTGCCTTCCTCCACCCCACAGCCAGCCCCCTCAACAGTAAATCTGTCATCAAGTACTGTGCCTGCATCCAGGTCGCTTGATGAAGGGCCTCTTCAACCTCACGGGACTGGTGAGTCAGTTCTCTGAGAGCCTTTCCTAACACAGCCATTCCCTGTTGTACTCTCAGGGCCAGGCACCCCTGGCACTCAGACCAGCACTCCAGCCACAGCCACTCTCCAGCAGTCCCCTGGCCACTCGACAGCTGAGACCATGGACATTGCCTCAAGAGTGACTGAGAATAGTGCCAAGAAGACTGAGTTGTTACCTTTCACTTTTAATCTTTGCTTTTAAACTACTTACCCCTGGTTCATTTTGGCTTTTTAATAAAGTCATATCAGTTTTAACTATAAGACAGTTATTAATAAAGGTTTATAATTTGCTTCATGCACAGCTTTGGCTATTTTATTTACGTTAATAAAGTGCTTTGACTGGAAACTTTGATTAAAATGGGTTTAAGCTTTGGCATGCTTGTGGGATGGGTTAGAGAAGCTGTTGGGATGGGAAGGATACTGTGGGATGGAGCGGATAACTTGGATAGGGAAGTAGTGTGGGATATGGTAAGACTATAGTAGTGGGATGGTAAGGTCCATCAAGTTGCCCTTGGCGCATACATAAATGAAGCTGGATAGAAAACTTCATTGATTCCAACCCCAATAGGGGAAACAATGTATGGTCCAACCACTGCAAAACTCCCCTACGCCCTTTTTTATTCAATAGCAATTGTCATCTGATCAACTTCAATAACAAGTTTTATGCCTATCGTAGGCCACACCAACAATACATGGCCCAATCTCATCAGTGGTATGAGACAGGCTCTGGGAAGCATCCATTAACCATCTACACATCCTGTCTTGCGCACTCCACTAGCTCCAGCCTGGGGAGTTGCAAACCAGTGTTTCAGGAGGTGTTCATTGCAGCGGGTCTGCTTTTCGCCCTCACGTGAAGGCTTCTGTTGGGCCTTGCAAGTCACTCTGTCAATGCCCAGGTTTTGCCTTGCTCTCATTCCCAGGCTCCATGTTCCCATTCCGCTTGTTGAGGTCCACAGAGCCTTGTCTGCAAGCTTGGGTAGGACAGGGGTTGCGCGATAGAGCATTGTGCAGGATGCGCAAGCTTCCACGATCTCCTCAAGCTCTGGGGACATGCTGATGGTGGTGAGTAAGTACCTGGAACCATGTTGGCCAGGAATGCCAAAAGGCGTTCTCCAACACCCGTCTTGCCCCTGGACAGCTTAGTTGAAGTTCCTCTCTTCACACGGGTGAGGTATCTTTGGAAAAAGTGGGCAAAGGCTTTTTAAAATTGAGGTTAGGTTTGAGGGGAAGGCGTCATCCCACGATTGAAAGTAGGGCATTCTTGCATGTCGTATGGTAGGCGGGTTGGATCTGGACAAACCTACATGATGGTTGCTTCCAGCCCATCCTTGAGGTGACTGAAAACGTGTTGTATACCTGGGCATCTGAAGTGACCATTGCCTGAAGCATCGATAGTACATGAATTGTAGTCAGCAATCACGCATTAGCGAAGTCATGGCAAAGGATGATGCTGAAGAGCCTGTAGTTTGGATAAGATGGACCCCGAGTTGGCTGGAGCTTTTGCAGGCCACGTGCTTGCCCTCTTACTGGCTTTCAACGTAGTGTGGGGAAGTTCCACCTCTGATACCAACTGTCTCTTGCAACTTTCTTCCATCCTTCTTCAGTGGTAGGCACTGGAGGAGGCCCTCCGCTGTATTCTTCGATGATGGCCTGAACACCAACTTCTCTGACCACTTGCTGATGTCTGTGTTGGCACCCTCCACCGATACTGCATGTTCCTGTATGGTGGTTCAAGGAGGCCCAGCGTGGGCGCAGCAGTCAGTGGCACCTTCAAGCCCAGGATTCAGGTGGGACGGAAGTTGGTGTTGTCTTGTCACCTGGGTGTCGCGCTCAGATTCGTCAATGCTGAGGCCATGAAGTTCTGGAATGCACACGGAGTCTCATTCCTACGGAGCTCCATCCATCATCTTTGTCGTAAAGTCGAAATCGTCTTGCTCTCATCTCGTCAGAACCAATCTTGACCAGGCTCTTTTTGGTGGCCTCCTTTTTCTCTTGCATAGAAAAGGTGAAACAGTCTGAACAGGGTTTGGTTCTGGTGTTGAATGATGGCAGCTACCATAAAAGGACTGTGTTATGGTCCATGGTGGAGATTCAAACGGATGATGTGGAAAGCAAGACAAGGTGAAGAGGTCTTTACACCACGGCTGGCTGGATTGATAGTGAGATTCCAGGTGAGTTCCTCCCCCTTTTTTATAAGGAAATATCGGTTGTCCGGCTAGGTGCCTTCCACATACTCTAAGCATACTCCACACATCCTAATATCTGAGATTACATTTCCCATATACAAATGTTTTGTCCGTTTTAATGCTTTTATATACGAGATGCATCCGCTTACTCCTTTCTATTTCCGTTGCTAGCTAACCGCTGTGTTGGACGTTCCGTTTACCTTTTACTTCCTCCCTCTTTCCATTTTCAGCTGCTGCGGATGTGAGTTGCGAGAATATCCGGAGGATGCTGAGAGGATATAGCGGACATTTAATGGATGACAAATGAACGTAGAACGGTTTGTTGCCCGTATGTGTTGCGGATGTAATATCGTACATGGGCGAAAGTTCATTCCGCTCAAAAAGTTTTTGTGGCAGCTAAAACCTCTTGTGCAGATGAAATCACAGTGGATGGATGTTCGACAGATAGAGCGTATGAAACAACGTATACAGTGAGTACAAGCAAACGGATGCATCGTGTTTTCCAACGGATGGCAAGCTTTTTTGTCCATTTTACACCCTCTTTGCATCCGTTGGTGCAGTGGGACATGGGCTTCAGATAAGCAGAGATTGACACCAGGATTAATACCAGACCAACAATGAAAAAGTAAACAATATCCTAATCAAGGACATTTACTTACTCAGACAAACAAAATAACAATTGATAACTGCCATGAACACTCGCACCAACACTGAAAGGGTCAGTCACTTGTATATAAAAAAAGAGCAAACCCCACTCCCTTCTAGTACTAATGATGTTTGGTAATGAGACATCTTCAAGAAAACAGCCAAGCTGAGAGAGCATCAAGGGCCCCGCAAATAGAAATACAATTCAATATAGGAGGGAACATTATAACTAGAAAATTCTGTGCACAGCTCAATCTGATCTCCTGGTGTTAATTATCCACAGCTTGTCCATCCGATTGTCCTTTATCTTCTGACAATCTGACAATCTGACTTCATAAAGAGGACTGTTCTTCAAGTAGGACACCTGGCTATACAGGAAAAAAAAACTGCAAGGAAAGGAAAGATGCAAGTGTACATCCTTTGTGGCGTGACAAAACAGCCTTTTACCATAGCATTGTAAAACTGACAAATTCAGCTTAGTATTGTCCAACTGACAAATGGAAACTTTTCAAGATTGCCAGGATTAGCATAGAGTAGAAGATGCTGGACTTGGGACTCCTTGCATGCAAAGTAGGAAATCTTGGATTCAGCCATTGGGTCTCTTGTATGGAATCAGGCTGCTGGAAATAAGATCAGTATTCTGAAGTCTGTCTGGCAAGGACACTCCAAAATCTTGGGCAGAGATGTTTCCCAACAGCTAGGCTGCTAATGGGTTGGGTAAAGGGGATCATTTTTGGTTGCCTACCAGGAGTAGGCCATTAATTTTCTCAAGGGGCCACATGAAAAACTGGAACTGTTATGGAGGGTCAAACTAATAAATGGAACTTAATTCTACTTAATATTCTTCCTCCACTCTTCTGCCACCTCTGTGTGCTCCTGCTCACTCACTCGCTAGCTCCCAGTTATGCTCTGTGCACTCACCTAGCCTGTTCTGCACAAAAAGAGAAACACAGAGAAGCAACTTTAGAATCATGAACAAAACCAAAGATGGAAGCAGTGGTGGGATTCAACCAGTTTGCACCACTTTGAGAGAACCGGCTGTTAACTTTCTGAGCAGTTTGGTGAATTGCTTGTTCACCAAAGCAGTTGGAAGAAATCATTAGGGCAGAGAACCGGTTGTTAAATTATTTGAATCCTACATTGGGTGGAAGCCATTAAAATTTTTACTTCAAGCCATAATTTTGATGGCTTTTATTTCCTGCAGGAAAATAAATTCTCTGGAAAATAAAATGGAAAAGGAATGATTTATAACCACAAACCATTAGAGGAATATCTTTCTTCTTTCCTCTCATAGTTGTCAGGCCCAAAATCGAGAATGATGCATAGCAATTATTCCAAGTTGCATTCTTTATTGTTTCATTCCTACAATTCTTGACAGACTATATCTGCATCTACAATATTTTCTGTGAACTATTTGGGAGGGGCTGTCTTCATCCTCTTTCTTTCACATGTAGCATCTGGACTGCACATTAGTTCTGTTCATCATATTGGCAACTATGACCCCCGTCTTATAGATGCTGTTAGAAGTGGATAATGTCCTCCTTCAAACATAGGTCCATGTTGTTTCTCTATTTTTTAAATCAGGAATGCTAGGGTGTGAGGCCAGGGTTTTCTCTATGCAAACCATATTCTACAGTCCCTGCTTTTAAGGCTTAGACATGTTTTAGAGATGTTTAAAGAGACATCTAGAGATTTGCCTTTGGAAAGATGGAATACGAACAAGATTTCAGTCTTTAATGTGAATGTAGCCAAGGAGAAAGTGATCTACAATATCTTAATTTTGGGAACCAGGCTGTGTAAAATAATATTTTATAATTTCTGTTGAAAGCATATGAAAAAGTACATGTTAAATTTATGATTTTTTTCCCCTAGTCAAGAATAATACACTCAGAATGAAGGCAGTGGATTGTTTGTACTACTCATTGTGTTGCACATGGTATCGGTATTTCGTGAGTGCTTCCATAATGTTCAGAAAACTGTAGGTAATAATAATTGAATGGGAAGTTAATTTGCTGTGAATAATGGCATGACTATAAATAGGCCTGATGCTGACATTTAAGCTATTGTTTGAGACCTAGCAAATAGGTAGCTAAAGTACCTGCAACAAGTGGAACTATTCTACCACGAAAATAGCTGTTGGAGACATAGTCTCCATTTGAACTATAGGACTTTCATTAGGTCATACAGAAAATACCAGAGCACACAAAATGTCTTATAATTAAATTTGGCTTTCCAAATTGCAGGTATGCATTTCTAGCTTTAATGTCAATGAAAAATATGAATGACATAGAACTGTGGAAATGTATCATTCCCATTGCCATGATTTCTGGCAAATGCCAGGTGCTCTTAATGTGGTAAGTTGCTCTTCTGTTCATGAAAAAACCACTCTCAGTCCAGGTCACTAAGCTTTCTTGTTCTATATTAACATACTCGAAATACCCCTTTCCGATTGGTCCAGGAATACCGTTTGCTGATTGGCCAAAACACGCGAGCCTGATTGGTTCATATTAGCCCTGGGTGATTGGCCCGCCAGATCGGCGGGAGTTTTAAAGAACCGTCATTGGCTGCAAGCCATGAGCAGCCTCTATAAAAGAGGCTGCTGCGGTTCCGCAGCCAGAGCTGATTTTACGAAAATAAAGAATTGAGCTGAAGTCACACTGGTCTCAAGTCTCTTTACCCGCAACTGAACACTGGCAACGAGGATGGGATCCTGAGACAAAGGAGACCAGTCGAGCACGTGGCAACGAGGCCTGACCAACCGAAGAATGGCCGGCAGAAACTCACCCCCCGCACCATTCGACCTGGCGACTGAGGACTGGGAATCGTATATCGACCGATTCCTCATGTTCCTCGAAAGCAACGATCTTCAAGGGATCTCTGCTAACAAGAAGAGAGCTGTGTTCCTGACACACTGTGGGCCCACAGTGTTCAAAATGGCCAAAGCATTGGCCAAACCTCA
>BHFT01009907.1:0-12360 GCA_004320025.1 Laticauda laticaudata
ATGGAAAATTTGCTCGTCCGCTGTGTCCTTTTTGCATACGTTTTGCATCCGTCAGCCAGTGTGACCTAGCCTTAAGACCCTTGGTATACACATCCCAATTCCATTAGTGGCAGGATGAACATCTCATTCAGTATCCCTGGTTTTTACATGGACATATTACTGTCTTCATTTGAAATCCTTCTCTAATTGATATGATAGGCAGAGGTGGTATTCAGCAGGTTCTGATCAGTTCTGGAGAACCTGTAGTGGAAATTTTGAGTAGTTCAGAGAACTGCAAATACCACCTCTGACTGGTAGTAAAAAAATTTGAATCCCACTTCTGACGATAGGGATATGAGTATAGGAATGCCCCATTATTCTCTTATGTGTTTGGAAAAGACCAAACGGAACTAGAATCAAAATTATCCTAAGGTACCTTAGAATACTAGCCTTATTTCGTTCACATTTGTTATATTAATAGAGTCAGTAGAGTCTGGCCTTGTGAAGAGTTAAAGAGTAGTAGTTTTTGAATCCAATGAAATAAAAGTGCTTTCATGATCAGTAAGCCAACTCTAAATTCATTTGAACTGAACTTGACTCATGTGACATTGGAGGTCATGTCCATGTAGTTCTTTTTAAACAACAGTATAGTTTATCATTGACATTTACCAGATGTTTTTGATTTCCTGGTCTATCCAGAGTTACCTCCCATCCAAGTACCAACTAAATCTACCTCTGATGATTAATTTGTGGGAAACAATTTGGTTCAGTCTTAAGCCTTGGTGGGCAATGTCTTCTAGTCCTAACTGCAGGAATAAATCAGTAGAATAGAAAAACATGAACAGTATCCTTCATAAATTAATTTATCTTTGACCCACAGTGTCTGAGTTTTCTAATGTTTCTAAACAAACTCATATCTATAACAATTTTGTTCATTTTATTCATCACATGATGTTATGTGATAATTGTTACATAACAATGATAATTGTTTGTTTATCCAATTTCTAGAGCTTCCCATCTCAAGCAAGGCTGTGAACATAATCATAAACAGTTACAAATTAAATTTATATGGCAGCCAAGAAAAAAATGTCCATAGATATCAATACAGCCAAGAAAAAGGACCCTTCATGTTCTTGGGGACCCAAATCCGGACACAAAGCCAGAACTTTAAAACTTTATGAAAGGCCAACAGACCAGAATCATCCTCAATCCTGAGAGGAGAATGTTCCAGAGGGCATCAGCTATGGCAGAGAAGGCATGCCTCCTAGCATCCACCAATCAACATTCCTTATCTGGTGGAACCTGTAGTGTGTCCAACTTGTAGGACCGAATTGAACCAGATAGCACTTTCGGTATCCCAGTCCCAAACCATGAAGGCTTTAAAGATGATAAATACCTTGAATTGCACCTGGAAATACAAAGGTAACTAATACAGGTTCATGTAGTAGTGATGTTACAAGTACCAAATATCTGTCAACAGGATATTTTCCATACAAGGCTTAGAATAGCCTTGTATGTCTAATGCCATTTCATAATACCTACTCAGATCTGAAGAAGACATCTTGTTGTGAAGCCATGTTTATGAACATGGCTCTGCAGTCCCTGTCTGGAAGCTCAAGTCGAGCACAGTGGAGATATTGTAAATACATACCAGAACCCAAAATATAGCTAATGAGTTGTCACTCCTGTCCAAATAAAGTGAAAAAAATCCAAACTTTTCTATTCTACAAATGGTGATGAAGGTGAGAGAATAACCTAAAGTTACTTAATGTCCATGTGGTTTAGTTGAGTTTCGAGATCAATATTATTTATCTTCTTCTTTATTAGGTTGAGAAGATGATCAAGCAAGTCTAGATAGGAAGATTTGGTCATACTTTCCAAAGACTAGAAACTTTGGACTTTGGAGAATGGTATAATTCTCTCTATAGTTCATGCATAACTTTAGAAAAAAGTTCAGTCAACAGAATCAGCACTTTTTTTCTAACAAATTATATGAAATAAACTTCATGTGAGCTGCAGCTCAGATACTTCCACATTTGTTTTTTTGCCATCTTAGACCAACAGTTCTCCGCCTGTAAGTTCAATGAAATGTGATTGAAACATGTGCTGTATGTCTATGAATAGGATCAAGTGAGAAAGAATATAAATTAATTTGGACACACAATCAGGCTTAGTTAAAAACAGCAGTGGGAATGAGTGCATGAACAACTAATGGAAAACTGCCAAATCCCCCTCTTGTGCACAGGCAAACACACTCATAGAGGCACACACACACACTGTAAGAGTTAGGTCAAGAACAAGAAAGTTCATCCTGTCTCATGCCTTCGAGAGACAGTAGAAAGAACCACCCAACGTTGAGACTTTCACATCCCCCAGACTCTGGCATTTTAGATAACACAGAACTGAGCTGAAAGCTACCTATTGTTTTCAGTGCATATATCAGATCAAAATCTGGCCTCCTCAAACCACTGTTACTTTCTGAGTACAACATTTTCTTCACCTCCAGTTTATCACAGGAAAATATCTGTAGTCTTTGCGAAAATGTGAGATCCTGCTTTGATCTGGCTTTCTCAAAAGGGTACTTGGACACTGTCCAAAGAAGTCTTGTTGGCTGATAAAATATCCTTGACTCAATTTCCCCATGACCAAAACTGAAATAGCTCCCCACCACCACTTCCTGCTGACCATCCAATTAAAACTCCATAAATAAGATCACTTAGACATGTTTCACAGCATTTGAACAGAAAGATTTATTTTAATCAGCTGGTCTCGAACTATGGCTTGCAAGCCAAAAGGTCCCTTAGCCAGTTGTCCAGTTTTCTTCACAAACCCTACAATGCATACCCTCCTAAGGGTTATCAGTTATGTCATGCATTATAAATTATCCAATCAGAGCAGTGGGAAACAACATTTCTATTTAATACCATGAGAAACAGTGGAAGTCAGCGATTGATACCAACACAATGATGGGAAAAAGTGTCCAGAGGTGCTACTCACATAATCTCATTTTACAACATCTTGAAAATTCAATAGAAAAGCACTTGGCTAACAATACCCAAATGACATGCTTCTGAAGATTGTTCCAAAATGTTCCTTAAAACCCTGAACAATATGAATGCCCTCTAAATATATCTCAGAACAAACAATTTGTTTCTATATTTTCATTTTTTAATAAATAAATAAATAAATGTGCATTGTTAGTCAACTATTGATATAACCCTTCAAAAATCATGCAATCTGACTGCTGGCACTTCTCAGGGAAATGAGGAAAAGATTGATAGGAAAGTATGGCTCAAAATCATTATAGGAATCAGATATCTGCTTGCTTCCAAGAAAAGTCCATGATATACTTTTCACTTCCCATAAAAATCATACAATATTTTGCTTGCATAGTATTTTTCAGCATTTACAGTTTTTAACAAGTAGTTAAAGCTATTGAAGTAAAACTCCAATAGCTATTCTCTCAGCTACATTTTGGTGCTCTTTCAAATTAAGTAGATCACAAAATTTTAAAAAAGCATTTTTAAAAAAGACCGGTCGCAGAAATTAAACATGTGAATAAGCATTCTGAGGGAAAGGAATAAGTGAGCTGATCAAACTGTCTCTTAAACAAATCACCTGTAGTTTATCTGATTCATTTGTCATTTGCCAGTTCTTCATTTTACAGTAATCATCTAATCTGATCTGATCTGATTTAATCTAAGCAACTGAAGGCAGGACAAGAAGCAATTGATAGAAACTAATCAAGGAGAGAAGCAACCTAGAACTAAGGAGAAATTTCCTGACAGGGAGAACAATTAATTAGTGAAATGATTTGCCTTCAGGGGTTGTAGGTGCTCTAAAACTAGAGATTTTAAAGAATAGATTGGACAACCATTTTTCTGAAATTGTATCGGGTTTCCTGTTTGAGTAGGGGATTGGACTAGAAGACCTCCAAGGTCCCTTCCAACTCTATTATTTTGTTCCGCTAGTCTACTTTGTGTGCACTTTTATCCATTTCACAAAAAATATTTTACCCAGTTGACAGCTGTCTAGAGTGGAAAAGTAGGGAAGGCAGCAGAACACTACAGAGGGATGCTCAGACTAGAGGTCACACAATGCTAGAGTACAGCAGTGTTTTATATTACCATCAGAATTTGTTGGCAAAATCCAGAATGGATTATCACATTTAGCTGGGTGAATGGAAGTATGGAAATAATGAATCTTTAATGCAGCCTTGAGTAAAATCAACAAAAGAAAAATTTAAAACTCCGAATTCTATTTTATTTCAAAAGCACTGCCAACCAAGACAATTTTGGCCTCTTTTCTTATCTTCCTAGGAGTGTTCCTTCTTCCCCCAGAAACTAGTATTTAAAACATGATTATGGAATTACGAATTCTGCAGTTGTATAGAAACATGTAAAGGTCTCATTTTATGTCTTTGTAGACCACTCTTTAGTATCTTGATTGCACATCTTATCAAAAGAGGCACTATCGCCTCAATCTAACATTCTTTCTTCCTTCTCCCGCCAACCCCAAGTCTTGTTTTATCAAAATGTGATCTCTGGAAGACTTTTCCAATCAAAGTGAGTCAATCTCCAATTATTTTGGAAACCTTGTACACCAGGGGCTGTCAAATTCCCAGCTCACAAGCTGGATGAGTCACACGCTAGCCACGCCCATGCCCAGTTTAGTGAAGGGGGAAAAAGTCCTGATATGATGCCACTGTGACAACGCAAATTTGACACCCCTGTTGTATACCATCAAACATGTAACAATCATGAACTGTCTAGTTCATGAAAATTCAGCTGTGTATTTAGCATTTTAAAAAAATTGCTGCATTAGCTTGTAAAGCCATAACTGACACATGCACTGGAACCCTACTTATAAGATTCCTGTTTCTTTTAGGTGCTTTGATGAGACGTACAACAACAACACAATGAGAAAGATACACTGCAGAACTGACTCAGTGTTCCTGTGCGGATGATGACAGGAAATCATTGTAAGTATATGATGGAAACCCACTCCTTTTCTTACAAGCATTGTACACAAAACACATGTTTAAAAAGAATAGGAATTTGTGAGTCCTGGCCATCTTGATTTTTTTGACTCTTTCCCTCTGTTTGGCCTACTTTATACATGCCTTTTTCAGCTTCGGTTATTTTCAGCTCCTTCCCCAAATGTATAGAAAAATTATGCAGAGATAAAACTATACATTATTTTTTTTCATGGTCCAAATTTTAAAAATTAACAAAACCTTAATGTTGTAATTATCTAATGCTGTAAGCATAAGATGCTGAAAAATAATTAACTGAAACAAAGACTGTATGGTTTTACAGAATCAACTATAATGAGTAAAATAAATGTGTCATGAGTGAAATAAAATATCCCTTTTCACTACAGGCCTTTAATTTCTCTGTTTATTGTGATAGTCATTAATATGCACTTCTTAAAGCAAATCAAAGAAAGGATCTTGAGTGATCTGACTGTCAGCTGCCATCACTCAAATATGGCTTAGGCCTGGAGCTTACAATCCTCGCTGAGTTTTGTCTAAAATACTAGTTGCAATGATTATTTTTGTTTAGCTGTGCTTAAAGCATTAATTTTACAGATTTGCCAAAGGTCTGTTTACAGTTGATATAAACATAATATACAGAAGACATCATACAAAGCAGTGTCCAACTTCTGAAAACACTTCAAGATGATCAAACACATAAAATGAACTAATAATCTGAGAAGACAAGAATTTTTTTTAAATCAATTGTCAGGTGATCAACTTGGACATCAGGATATGGCCCTTGTCAGCAGTCAGTAATGAAATGAATCATTTTAAAGAAACAGAAAACCTTATTATGCAGGAATACCAAAGTATTAAATGTTTCACTTAAGAATTATTTCTTCAGTTATCTTTTTCAAAGACCTTCAAAGCACCTTATTTTTGGCATCTGGTATAAATTGTAACAGCTAGTTCTGCCAGCTAAATATATTTACCTATTTTTTTTAAATACCGAGTTTTCCCTGCCCTTTGGCTCATGTAATAAAAAAAAGCACAGGCAAAAACACAATTCCTGCTCATGCAGTAATTTGAATTAAATGACAGACACAAACTTGAAGGAAGTCCACTGAGACTAATACAAATGATTCAAAGTAATTTATGTCTACCTTCTTTTACAGATTTGAATATGCTCTGTAGCCCCTTGAAGAAAAGTTCTTTCCAGTTATATCCTCATTTTCACTTTTATTATTTTAGAAGACTGATCCATGGAACAACAGTGCTGGAAAACTTTCCCATGACCTCAAACGCAATCATGACTACTTCCTTAATTTTAATTCTGAATGAATTAACTTTGAAAACTGGATAAGGTATCTGGATTAAGGAGATACTTTTGAGAGCTGTATGCCATGAAATTTCATTTTTATGTATGCCAATTAGTCTACATTCAAAGTGACAATAAAGTTATCCTTACTCCAAGTCTGGAAACATATATGGAAAGGAGGCTCTCCTTATTCAGAAGAAAAATGCTACAAAATTATGGGTATTGAGAAGCAATAATAATTAAGGATTAGTGCCTATTGTCCTGTTTGCGAGCTACCTGGAAGGATTTGGAATTAGGGTGTGGGGGAAAAAAATAAATAGTTGCACAGACCTCAATGAGTATTAATAAGAAACTCAACAACTTTCAACAGATAGGCCATTCGCCAAATCCTAAAGATTCATTATTTTGACCATGTTACTAAGGAAGTACTCCAAAAGAGTTTCTCCTGCAAATTACACAACCTGGTTGCATTCAGAAGACTCCAGATTGTAGGTCATATACTCCGTATGGAGAATAATTGAATTAGCAATTGCTGCCTGATATACTACATACAGTAGCATGGGAAGATTTAATGCCACTACTAAAATAGCATAACATTTAGCATAGCATAGCCTTTTATAATGGAATGGGAACAACCTGTGCCCTGTTATGTTGTAATGATTTTGAAATGCCTGCTTTAAGGATGCCCTATGTTTCAAATTCCAGGTTTATATTCAACATATTTGCATAATACCAGATACCTAAATTAATGCCAGCCTATTTCCAAGATGGCAGTGAGATTTTAGTTTTTATGTTTCATCGCACAGTTAGACAAATGTTTAGACTGGATTTATCATATTTGTCCACTTACTGAATCTATTATGATTATTGTTGTTATTATAGGTTATTTTTATTTATTTAATTTTATTGTTTTAAATAATCCATTGAGAGATCTTAAACTAGTGAAGAATGGTTCAAGATAACTAAGTGCTGTAAGTTTCATGGAAAATTGTTCATTTGGGACACTGTACAGAAAGGGAAACAAACAATATGTCTGACTCTCTACTGGCTGTCTTTAGGCCTCCCCAACAATTTAGTTTTCGGGGTAATAACACACATTTGCAGGCATTACCTACAGTTGGATTGGCAGCTGATGTGAAACTTAACTAGCATCAGTCATCTTGAATACTTGGAGCCAAAAAGGCTCAAAAAGTAAATTGTTACTGCTTTAATGCCTTTTTTTCAAATTTGCCACAGGATAAGGCACTGGATGGAAACATTTCAAACAAGACATAGTTAAACTATGGAACTACTGCAGAGTTAAACTTGTGGCTTTGTGAAAACATCTACTTGCCATTGTGAAAACAGAATACTGGGCCAGACAAGCAATTGGTGTGAACCAACAAACCTCTTCTTATCCTTGTTTTTATATGGTGACATTTATGTTCTCTCTTTATTGCCAACATCTTTTGAAATATAAACAAGTGCCAGGGCTATTGAAAGATCAGAGACATACACTGTGAAACAGATTGCCAAGATAGTTGGATTTTACACTTTCTTGGAAAGCTCTTTATGCTTAATGTAACAGAGCTATCTCACACCCTAATAATGTTTTTCCTTTAGCTTTCATAATGGCTGTTACTAGAGCTTTGCTTAAGACTTATTAAGAAAAATTAAGAAAAACCTAGCCCTGGATGTTCCCAAATTCAAATATGAAGATAGCTGAACTAGAAGTTACTCTGTGAGAATATTTATTAGGTAAGACAATTCCACTCATAAGGCCTCCAGCTTTTCAATGGATTTCCCAAGCAGGAAATCCCACATATATCTATTCCTGGAATTCTCTTCCCCAGGAAGAAAAAAGTTGCTGAGTTGAACAATGCCCTAAATGGATTGTTACAATGGAATAAGAATGGACAAAGTCATTTAGAATAATGTAGTCTCATCCAAAAGAATATTTAGATGACCATAGACCATGTAACTAGTCAGAGCTGCTACTCTGAGAACTTTTTCTTCAACCCTTAAAAACAAAATAAAATCTTTCTTTCAAGCCTCACAGCCTAAACCTCCATCGCGCAATCAACTCTTTATTTAGGCCAAGCAAAAGTTTGTGCTTTTGTTTCATTGTGAAGTCGAATCATAGGAAACCGCTCACATTTCTGGAGCCAGATTGTCTCAGCAGCAGGGTGCCTCAAACAAAAGCACACAGGAACCTTAAGGGTGTTTAAATTGTTTGTTCTTATAAACATGCCTTTTTACTGCATTGGAAAGTTTTTGGTTTGGGGCCCCCAGATTCGCTATTGCTCATGTTTCCACAAGCATAAATTTGTAATGCAATGGAGGTGATTTATTATCACCTCTCACTATGGGCAGTGGAAATTGGTCATTCTAGGATGTCCACCTCCATTCTAAATTGTGGTAAAGAAACCAAACCCCTTATCAGATAGCTAGTGGCAGAGTTTTGGGGATATGAGATCATTTATGGGCTAATTCTTACAACACGATGCACAAGAAAGGGCTTAACAATAATTGGTTCTTCATATTGTTTGCTTGCAGATGCTTCCTTATAGGGGAGATTGATTAACTGGACGAATGGCCAAAAATCTACAGGTTTAGTTAGCCCATGACTGTATTATACAAACAAGGTCCAGGCAGAGACTTCAGAAAACATTTTTGGTTTTATTCTTGCTTTCCTTGTTACAAGTGTATATAGCTATGCAAGCTAGAAAGGGTAGAATATATGAATTTAGGAAGGAAAGAACATTTTGGCTGAAAATATAGTGAAAGGAAAAGCTATTATGAAATGATTGGTGCTAATAAGTTTAGTTAGACTTGTTGCACATAGTGTCTTTGCAGCCCAGATAATACTTCAGTTCACATTTTAGTTGAATATTACTGCTGGTTTTAAAATATTCTGGTCATGATTAAAAGAAAAGAAAACTGCAAGAACAAAAGTGACCTCACCCCCCACCTTCTTTTAAAAAATAATTGTAGCTGGATCATTTATATCTTGACAGGTAAAATTCTGTACAATCACACCCCAAAATAAATCTCACTAAACTAGATGCAAGGAATGTTCTGAAATAATTTTGCAAAGCAACTATTTTGATGAAACTATATAGATTTAGATCTGGATTATGCTTTAATAGATCGCATTTGAAACTCAATGCATCATCATTTATTTCACACCTTTTCAACTGATTTTCAGTTTGAATATGTGCATTGAATTCACTTTGTCTGTTGCTATTGCAAGTTATTAGTGATGTTAATAGTCTAATGAAGTTCAATAAAAAGATAGAAAAAGAGGAATGGTCTGTCTAACATCAGGCCACTTTAAGTTAAGAGCTGAGGCATCTTTCTTTGGAATTCTTTCCTTCCACATAGCCTTTTCCATCAGCCACTCCACATTCGGTTTGTTTTTGTTTTATTTTTGCTTTTAAATGATCAGTTAAAAAGTATGGAATCGTGGACTCCTATCAACAAGTATCTTCTATGAATGTGCATTGGTGAGGTTTTTGATAAACCACTTTCCTTTTCATTCCCACTGCTAGGAAGTATGTTCAGCTAAAGCATAATTCATATGACAACAATTTTTGTTTTATCTGTCTCTACACTAAGTACACTCACTCTATTCCTTCACTCTAAATATTTACCATGATAAATATCTCTCAACAGATTTACACAAGTTTAGAACAGACTATGTATTCCCTCAAAAATTTATCTTTTTAAAAATTTCTTGAAAATTGTTAAGTGAATATAGTAGGAAACAGAAATTTAGTGGTGGAACCTCACATTTGGAAAGCTCCTTTTCAAAGCTTCTTGCCAGGCCAATACTTTTACCAAAGCAGTTAATGTTCTGTAAAACTGCTGTTAGATCATGTTCTTTAATTGATTGCTGCTGTTGTTATTTTTGAAATGTTGGTTTAGTTTTTGAAGGTGTTCTAAAAATAAAAGACTGGAGAGACTTTTTCCAGAGAAATTAGCATGGATGACCTAACATTACTCACTTTTGAAGTTGAGTGTTTGGATTCAGTAAGTTATCTAGGTTACCTCAAATACATACCTTTGTAATGTAATGTACTGAAAACAAAAACAGAAGATGAAATAGCAATAAGAATAGCACTTAGACTTCTATACCACTTCATAATGCTCTACAGCACTCGCTAAGTGGTTTACAGAGTCAGCATATTTCCCTCAACAATCTGGGTCCTCATTTTATTGACTTCAGAAGGATGGAAGGCTAAGTCAACCTTCAACCAATGAGGATTGAACTCCTAGCATTGGCAGAGCTAACTTGCAATACTGCTGCATTCTAGCCACTGCACCATCAGGACTCTTTTGGAATACATCTCAAATCATGCTAAAATTGCATTATGAATTGACTAAGATAAGTTTCTCATCAAAGATGAAGCTGCCTGATGCCATAATTCATACCTACAACTCGTACATTGTTAAGAATTCCTCAAACTGACGGTGGGGTATGTAGGGCTTCTCAAAATGTGTAGCTTCCCATTCATGACTTTTTGGATTTTGGTTTATTTGTAGCCCTTAGTGGAGGGAGAGAGTGCTAGATTATGACTTTTTCTTGGTGACATACCAGGAAATGAGTGGGAGTGCTGCATACATATTTGAAGAGGTCTGACATTTTGATGACTATTTCAATTCACATGATGTCCAACTGTCCCCTGGGAATGGAATTGTGGTTCTGCGGCATCCCTAAGCCCTCCCTCATTAATCTGCCCTGGACATAAAGTCAAAGGTCTGAAATAAAGTTCCTTATTTTGTAATTTTTTATGACTGTTGACACAGTGAGCCACTGTTATTTGTATAATTAATCACTTTCTCCATCTTTAACATTGGAAAATAATTACTAAAAATAAACAGAAATAAAGATACTGGTGCAATGGGAAAATCAGAATCCCTACTGTCTGGATTGTTTATAGGTTTTATCAGTCTGAGATTGTTTTCCTTGCTTCAGTTTGATTTAAATCAAGTCTACTCCCTATCTGCTTTGCCTTTTTTCCTCAAGAGGCTTCAGAACAATCCTCCCAGGGAATTTGAGTTGTGTACTCAGTTTTTGTTTCCTAATGCACTCTTGTGGTGACTTACAAGAACTACACAGAGCTTCACCTTAATGGTGAAAGTGAACATTCATACTTCCAAGAGAATAAAGGGTACCTTTAAACTTGGAATTTAGACTGGAAGTGAAATAGAACTTTTAGGAAAAATGCTCAAAAGTTAGAAAATACAAAAGCCAGACTCTTAATGCCTTAGAAATCAAATCTGAACATTACAGAGGTACCACAAATCGAGATGCAGATTAAAACCTTGTGAGACTTACAGTTGGACATGTAGCTGTAGGTTTCACACTATAAACAAGATGTTGAGACTCTAGAAAGAGTGCAGGGAAGAGCAACCAGGATAATTAGGGGACTGAAGACTAAAACATATGAAGAACGGTTACAGGAACTGCCACAGACAGGAAGGGGTCAGGCTATTTTCCAAGGCCAGACAAGGAATAATGGATGGAAACTAGAGATTCAGCCTAGAAATAAGGAAAAAATTTCTGAGAACAATCAACCAATGGAACAACTTGCCTTCAGAAATTGTGGAAGCTTCATCACTGGAGGCTTTCAAGAAGAGATTGGACTGCCATTTGTCAGAAATGGTGTATGGTGTCCTGTTTGGGCGAGGGCTTGGATGAAATGACCTGCAAATCCCCTTTTAACTCTGTTAATCTGTTAAAAATGTAGAACATAGAGTAATAAGGGATCTTGGGGGTCTTCTAGTCCAATCTGCTCACTGTCAGGAAATTTCCCAAAAGTTCTAGCTTGTACTTCTCTTTAATGATCTTATACTGGTTGCTTCTTGTAATGGCCTCAGGAGCTTTAAAGAATAGGTTATTCCTTATTCTCTGTGATGGCCCTCAAGTACTAGAAGATTGCTATCATATCATCCTGATCCTTCTTTTAATTGGACTCGACACACTTAATTCTGTCAATTCTTCATCATATGGTTTAGCCTCCAGTCCCCTTGTCATCTCTGTTGTTCCTCTATGTACTCTTTCCAGAGTCTCAACATCTTTTTTTTTTTTTTTTTATTGTGG